>JACBKR010004579.1:0-23020 GCA_014218235.1 Colocasia esculenta | reverse complement strand
AATATTTTGAACTGTCTTTCATGTGACTTGCTAGGTCATGTAGACTCCACACTTGATTAACATTTCAGGAGAGACAGAGAATACCCAGGAGTTAGTGCACACTGACTCAAGCGTGAGGACGTGGAGACTTAGTACTTTTCTTGAGAGTGGGGAGATTAGTATGTGAGACATGATGTACTTTGAATTCTATGAATTTGGACTTATGGATTGCAGTAAGTTGGACTATTGCTATCTTTCCTTATGTTTTAGACTTAGTATTTGGATATGATGTTGATTGAGAATTTGGTTCCATGTTCCGTTGCCACTTGTTGGAATTAAATTGTCATTTATGTATGTCTCAATCTGTACTGTCTATTGTTGGATATTTTGCCCTGTAATACCTCTATTGGATTCAATGTGAGTTGGAATAACTATACTGGGTCCAAGAGGGCATTGCAATGCGGGACATAATTTCCGTCCCTGGCATTAATGAACATTATCCCTCTTCTCCTAAATGCCAATTCTACCCCCAGCCATATGTGCCCATGAGCATTGCCGACTTTAATGCCTTTCGAAGAAGGCACACAAGGCGAAACTCTTCTCGCCGCGGTGCTGCGTAGAGGAGCACAAGGTTGCTGTTTGGGTGGAAGATTCTGGCTTCCGGTGAACTTTTCTAAACTGGTTTTCATTTCCTTCTATCCGTGGGGAAAGGGTAGGTCAATGGCGTTCCGATAGACATTGGTTCCACCTACCCCTTTCTCCTCTGTAGATCCATACCGTTAGTTAGAGGCTTTTGTCTCGCTACTATTTGTTTATTTACTCCACTTTTTCATGTAGTTCTTCAAATCCACATTTTCTTTTCTGAACGTAGGAGTTACCTACGTTACTACAAAGTTACAGTAGAGTAAAAGGACATGTTACTCTGAAAGTATGTACTGTGTGTAGACACGCCATTTTGGCAACATATCGAGCACATTTCATGTTACAATGCGATGCCTTAAAGTGGATCTCTTCAATTAACCCCTTGACTGATTTTCCTATTTTTTTTTATTTTTCAGGATTTTTAGGAATTTTTATAAAGGGACCAAAGGGGTCTGTTAAACTTAAAAGATTCACGTCCGGGATAGTGGACACCTTTTGGTCTTAATCTGCGATCTGTAAAGTCGATGCCAATCAGACTAGTTTGATTCGCATCTGCTTAAGCCGCCGCGATTCAAAGTCAAACCCTAAGGTCCAACCCTACAGCCGGCGCATTTAAGAGATCCCATGCCTTTAATTATGGTCTATTTTGGAATCGTGTTGGCTTAGGTCGCCATGTTTCAGAGCCGTCAAATCAAGAATCGATTTTGTCAAAGAAGTCGATTTGATTAGAAAAACGCGACGCTTTTACCAGACATGATTCACAATGTAGCCGTAGGTGATGATCATCACACAATTGTCAAATCAAGTGGAAATCAAGGGATCTTTAAATCGTGGCGCCTTAATTGGATGCGATTCATGATTGAAAGGCATCTACTATCCACGACGCAATTTAGGCATGTTTTGCATGTAAATACAGATCCGGGGGTAGCCAAAAAAGGAGATTCTCCCGACTACAGTGAAGCCCTGCCGAACCGGCACCTCGACCCCCGAGCCAAAATTTCCACCCCCCCCCCCCCCCCCCCCCCCCCCGAGGCGAAGCCCTGCCGGGTCAGAAGCTCACGTTCCAGAGCCAAGAGGAGCACGCTGGTCATTCTACGTCTTCCTCCTCGGGATTCGGAGCCTCTGTTCCTCTCGCGAGCATTGGAGCAAGGTGGGGGAGCATCTCTTCATCTCCTTCATCTGCCAGGGCAGCGGGCTACCTCTCCGTCTCCCCTCCCTTCCATTCATTTTCACTTTAATCTTCTTTAGCGTCACACATCATCACACCACACACACACACCGCATCTTTTTCTACCTACCTTTTAGGGGTTAACACTACCCCCACGAGGTGTGTTAACCTCAGGTTAATGCTTTCGGTTCCATCTCTTTCGAGCATTTTACCACACTTCACAGCCTAACCTTTTCTTCACTTGTTTTCTTATTTCTACTTTTTTGCAAGGTAACCATCGAGCTAAATCTCTATCGCAGACCGGCCGGTGGAAGGAGGAAGGAGGACCCACGTATACAACTCCTGAGATCTCTGGGTGAAAGTAAGTACCCCGCATCTTCCTCTTCTCCCGTCTCCTTCGGTGCCTACGAGCACCTGGCGATCACATCACACCACCCTCGTGCACACATACACTGCTTTCTTTTCTTCCGCACTTTTTTCAGCTTTTCCACCCATCTTCGCCCTCGTCTTCCACATCACATAAAAAGTCTTTTCTCCCCTTCTCCCTCCCCCTTCCTCTCCTTTTAAACCAAAATTCTCTCTCGTGGGATCGTGTTTTCGAGGAAGAGGAAACACTGTCTACAAATTGGTGATCACGGTGGGACACTTATTCTTTTAGCTCAGTTACCTCCTTGGCACCACATGTTCCCCTCCCTTGACACCCACATGTGTCACTCCTTTCGTACCCCACGCGGTACACCCCCTCCTTTCGCACCCCGCGCGGTGTTATTTGAAGTGGCCCATCGCCGTTACCAATTCGTAGTTGTGTTGTTCATTTTCCTCTAACATTTCCTGCATAGAAATTTGATTCGAAAGAAAGAGGAAAGTAAAAAAAATCACCATCCTTCTCCCCTCCCCACTTACTTGCCTTCACACGAAGAAAACGTCTTAATTTAGTCCTCGCTTCATCCTATTCGAATTATTCGAAAGCATGCTTCTTTGATTTACAGCTTTTCTTAACTGCTCAGTTGCATCTTTTATCTGCGTTAGGTACAGACGATGCGTTTTGTTTGTTGCTTTGTGCGGCGAACATAGCCAACGCGATTTGTGATAGAGTTTGGAGGGAGTCGCCTCGGCTCTTACAGCTTTTGCGAGCTGTCAGATCCACGGCTGACTGAACGGACACGATTAAACTGAAGCGCATCCACTGTACTGGACGCGATTTAGTATGTCACAGAGAGCCCAGCTGTTTCTGTCATATTTTGCATTTTGCATTTACAGGGCATATTTTCGGCCGAGGGACCTCCTTCCCTCCTTTTCCTAGGATCCAAACACTTCTCTCGGTGAGGGCTATCTCCTCATTAGGCATTCCGTCTCATTCGGCTGGAGAATCCTCATCGAGACCTCCATAAGTCTCCGTATTCTGTGGATTCCCTCATGGTGGACCAAGCCGGTTGTACCCATTTCTGGAGACCCGAGTTAGACCACCTATTGCGTGAAAGGGAGATTGCTTAGTGGGCCCGAAGTTCTCACCTCACCTATTTTTAGGCCCACACCTATTTTGAGTGACATACCTCATTTAAAATCCACATTGAATTTTATTAAACATTTTTAAGTGGACATAAGCATATTTAAGTGTGTGGAATTAAAAGTCATTAACCTCTTCTCTCAAACTTGTTTGAGTAGTTGTCTTGTAAGTGCTTGTTAAAACACACTTGTTTGTTGAAAATTTCATGCAGCTTCGTTCAGGCCGATCCCTTTCGATGGCCGAATACGAAGATATGGCTTATCATGAAGATACCTATGATGATATGTATGACTCCCTGGGTCCCTTCCCACACCTTCTCGATGCACCTCATGATGGTCTCGCCACCTCGCATGTTAATGCGATGGATACTCAGGCTCCCCACGTCTTGCCAAGGCATGACGTTGGAAATACCTCCACCCCATCAATCTATCCCAACTCGTGGACATCCTCCAGAGGCTCTAAGCTTCTCAACTTCAGGAGGTTCAGGCTGCCCTCAAGGGGAAGTCTGTCCCTGATCCAGTTCAAGCTTTCCACCCAAGTGCAGGTGTTCATGTTCAACTTGCTCACGACCCGACGGTCTAGGTCTCCTCTGCCCCTCGTGGGCTAATTCAGTTATCCACTCTCGCCCTCATAGCCTCATTGGGGGCCTTCTCATGTTTAGCCAAGCCCCAATGTGGCAAGGCCCATTTACCATCCTCGGGCCCCGCCCATGCTTTCGCACCTCCCGGCGCCCCTCCCATGCACTATTCCGCTCAGGTAGATGTCCCCGACCACCTCTCTTCTAGGGCACCTCCCAAACCATCTTCCAACCAACTTACCCAAGCCCTCCTGGCGAAGGTGAGTCATTTGGAACAGGACCTGAAAAGGGTGTCCACACCCAAGGATTCATTTGAACTGGCACTCCCTTCTATGTCAGTCTTTCACCTTCCCTCCTCTGAGCTGCCGGACTACCACCGTTACAACGGCACCGACAATCCATTCGTACACATGGAATTCATGTACGAATCCTCCTATTGGCAAAATGATAGCCATGCTCTTGCATTCCTATTCTGCCGATTTTTGGACGGGCCCGCCCTTGAGTAGTTCTACTCTCTAGAGCCCTCAGATGCTGAGGACTTTGAAGCAGTACGAGGAAGTTCCTGCAGAGGTACATGACAGGTTGGGCCTGCATTGTCAATCACCGATCTTATGGCCGAGAGGATGAAGCTGATGAAGATTTCATGCATTATGCTGACAGATGGTGTAAGACCCTCGAATTTGTTGCATTATTTGTATTGCATGTGAATGCTTCATGGGTGTGTATGTATGTATGCAAATGTCTACATATGTACTAGTTAGTATACTATTGCATGCATGTGTATAAGTTAGATGTAAATAGTGTATGAATGGTATGATGGTAGTATGTACATAATAGTAACATATGGTACATATATGGGTGTAAGTTGTGCATGGTTTCTGCATGTTTCGGAGTTCTGGCCGAAGGCCAGCTTGGCGTCAATATCAATGGACGTTTAAGTTGTGTCGGTGTCAACCATATGGACGCCAATACTAAATCCAGCGTCCAGCGATGTGGACGTTAACTTCTCTGACCTACATGCGTTGCAGAGCCCAGAATTCCGGGAGCAAGATAGCTCACCCATTGGGGAGCTGTCTCCAACGGTCTGAAAGGGGTTCACATCAACCCTGCGGGATGGGAGAAGCCTCTCTCCTATATCTGAACCCATTTGCAACCTGAGAACCTCTCTTGACCTCTTTTGAGAGACAGAGAAAAACCCTAGAGAAAACTGTGAGAAAAACCCCACCTTTGCAACCTCAAATCCGGCGATCTAAAGCTCGTCACGGACATCTACCACGACAAGGAGGTAGCTGGAACATCGAGGAAGGCATCCTCGACCTCGACCTGCTGTGGAGCTTGCTCAAGAACCCGGAGGAAGGCTTTCTTGGGAGCTTCTTGGGACTGCCCAACGAGAGCTTCACCGCCACTTTTGATCCTTCTGGAGATTTTTTAAAGGCAAGTAACTTACCCCTATCGTCCATGTAGATGTCAAGTAGGGTTTTACCATTTTGATGCATTTTTCCTCGTGTCCTAGATGCCCCAATTCACCTTATTTTTGGAGCTCGGGTCTGTATTTTGCACAGACCTGAACTTGACGGCAACATCTGCTGCCGTCAAGATCCTCCTTAACGTCTAGAGATTAGTCGTTAACCTTCATTAACAGTCATTGCTTGCTGTTAAGTTCCACAAGACAGAACAGTGAACTGTTCTGCCCTTCTATATGATTAACTTCGAAGTGTTTCACGATGAGGATATAATGTAAGTCTTATATGCTATGTACACTGGCTAATATGATGAATGGGAGAATGAATGTACAGTTATTTTGTGGGTGGTTGAGTTTATTCGTTTATCTAAAGTGTAGGTGGAAAAAAATGGCAATGTATATTCACCATGATCCTAATGATCCGTGGCAAAATTTTGTTGCCCAAATTTTGTTAGACCATGTATGTATGACCCTGTCTGTGCTCTGAGTTTCTGAAATTTTCCCCCATGCTTGTATGGTTATAGAAATATCTATTATGGGAAATAGAAATCATGCATAGGTCATATTAAATTTTCAGTAAATTGCGTGTTGCTCAGTAAATTTGGGAATAATTCTGTGACCCTACGCATGCTAAGGTGCAGACAGTGAGTTGTTAAATTTGTGATTTTGTTCAACTCCATGTTAAATTGCATTATGAATAGTAATGTGAAATTGATGTTAATTTTCTGTAACTTCATTTTGAGTCAGAAAATCTAAAACGTTTTGTGTGGGATCATAAACTTGAGATCAGCAGGTGGTTAAATTTTCAGACTGTTTGGACAAGTCTATGATGTAATATGAATTTTCCATGTGAGAAATGTGAAAAAAAATGCATGCTAATGTGGGAATAATTTGACATGTGGGGGTAATCTGATTTATGCAAATTACTGAACATGTGATTCCTGTTAATTGTAGAATCATGTTAGAAAAATAGAGCCCTTGTGTGAATGAGAAAATGAATGAGAGATGAGTGACATGTGTAAAGATATGTGTTAAAAATCGGTAAATGTGTAAATCGTGCCAAGTGTGACAGTGCTTCCATAGAGGGCAGTGGAACCGTATGGGGGAAATGTCCCCCTGAGAAGGTTCAATGTGTTGTGATCCTAAGGGCATTAGGATGAAATCCTAGAGGTGGACAAGTACCACTGGTTAGGGTGGAGACTTGTTCTCCCAGTCTGCGCAGTCCAAGAGTCGTCACTGTATTGCCTAGGTGACGTCTATGTGTATGTGATGTGATGTGTCCTTCTCTGGTGGTTTGGACTATGTGTCACGGCACTAAATGTGAATGTGAAAATGTGTATATGTTCATGTGTAAGAAATGTGAATGCGAACGATGTGTAAATGTGCATGTGTAAAGTGTAAATCATGTGAATGAAAAATTGTGTAAATTTGTGAAACCAAAATGTGAGGATGTGAAACTGAAATCCATGATATAATGATCTGAAATCATGTTAGAACAGCAAGCTTAAAGTATGAAAAATGGTTATGTGCATGTGTAAGAATGAGAAGTGACCATGTTAGCTTTGCTTTCTTTCATGTATGTAAACTAGTTATGCTAAATTGCTTTCATGTTTTAGCTTAATTGAGAGTAGAACTTTCATGTGTGGGAATGATTAGAGAGCATGTGATAGGAGATTTTTAATTTAGGAAATCTGAATGCATGAATCATGTGTATCATTATAGAATCACCATGATAGGTTGTGAATTTCAATGACAAGCATGCTACATGATTGTCTCTTGTAAATGTGTATGTAAAGCCTTCTATGACATTACATGTATGGTATGTGTAGAGTTATTTATTAGTCTTTTAGACTCATTACTTGCTTCGGCGTACAGGCGTAGTTGGTGACGACACACTTGCGGAGGAGGCAGTGGAGACCGACTCCGAGCGTGGAGATTAGATCGTTGGTGTACTTTGCGATATTTGATTTCATAGTATGTATTGCAACATTGTACTAGCATTATCATGGAAGGAATGCTTAAGTGTGGACAATTATGTACTTGATTTTCAGCAATTTATTATGTGGACTTCAGTTCTTTAAATGTTAATGCAATCATGTAGTTAAATGTGGATGATGAATGAAATGAAGACAGTGGTTCTTTTACTTCCGCTACTCTGTTTCTATATTCACGTGTATGTCAACTGTATGTTATCGTTTGGGTAAATGTCCCACTGTTGCAACGTTCACTATATCGACATGGGTTGGTATAACCGTACCGATATAATGAGGGTCGCTACAGAGATTGGTATCAGAGCGACCGGTTGAGATTGCACATGAATATACATAAGTCATCATCTTCATTACATGCTAAGTCTACATATGAATGTCCACATGTGTAGAATGGATTAATAATGAATGAAAAATAGATAATAAATGGTTAGGAAATCAATTAAAGTAGCTCTAATGGTGGCTGAAATTTTATTACAGCCATGGCTTCGAGAGGTAGGCGTGGTGGAGCGCCGGCCCGTGAGGACGAGCCGAGACGTGATGAGCGGGCAGAGCAGTAGGCCCTGGCACCACAAGGTCCTGTACTTCCCCCACCACCGCCGCCTGTGGATTATGGAGTCTTCATGCAAGGTTATGTGCAAGCCATGCAGACGCAGGCTCATACTCAGGCAGCACTCCAGGCACAGTTGGAGGCTCAGGTTGGACTAATAAAATGATTAATAGTCTGTTTTATTTAATTATGCGATATTATGTTGATTATGTATTGCTTGCTTTGTACTGTAGCAGGCTCAAGTACCAGCTCAGGACCATGGTGGACCTTCTACCATGGAAAGATTCAAGTGGATGCTGCCACCCTCTTTCAAGGGGGAGAGCGATCCATTGTTGGCAGAAAGCTGGATGAGGGAGATAGAAAAGATCTTCCGAGCCATCAGGTGCGCAAATGAGGATAAGGTCACATTAGCCACCTACATGCTACAGGTATGTGTTAATTTTGTAATGATTGTATGTTTTGTTTAGTTAAAACTGTTAGTTGGAGCTTATGAAGGTGTATTGCAGGAAAGAGCTGATGTATGGTGGTCTTCACTACTGCGTACGCGGTTTGAGGACGGCGTAGTAGAGGTTGCTTGGGACGAGTTCGTGAGGCTCTTTCGGGCTAAGTTCGTCCCTGAGCATGTTCAGGACAAGATGGAGCAAGAATTCCTATCTTTGACTCAAGGCTCCATGACCGTGCTGGAATATGAGGCAAGATTTTCTGAACTCTCTAAGTATGCACCTCATATCGTGGCAGACGAGCGCAGGAAGACAAAAAAGTTTGTGATGGGACTCAAGCCATCATTGCGGACCAGACTTGTGGCGTTCGATCACCGCACGTTGGACGAGGCCCTCTGCTGCTTGTAGGCAGGAGGGAGAGATGGAGCAATACCTTGAAGAGAAGGAAGCTTCGCAGAAGAGGCAAGCAGCGACATTCCAATGCCAAGACAAGAAGAAAGCGGTGTACCAACCGACACACAGCGATTAGTAGCAGTCGGTAGTTCTCAGGTACCTTCTGTACGTTCCCCTGGTGTGAAGAAAGAGTGTCCACCCTGTGGGAAGACACATGGTGGTACGAGTGTTGGATGATTACGAGAAAGTGCTTGAAGTGCGGAAGCAGCGACTACAAGATCAAGGATTGCCCAAGACGTCAGCAGGGAGTCCAGCGCGGAGCGCCAGCCCCAGCAGTAGCGGCAGCAGCGCCAGCTACAGAAAGACCAGGAAGGCCTCGAGCCCCAGCTCGAGTGTTTGCTTTAGCGCGCGAGGACGCGGAGCAGGCGGAGCATGTCACCGAAGGTACGGTCTTACTTTTAGGTGTGCACGCTCGGGTTTTGTTTGATACGGGTGCTACTCACTCGTTCATTTCCGAGCGGTTCGCTAGGCAGTTAGCCCTAGAGTCAGGTGTAGAGTCTGAGGATTAGAGGTCCCTTTGTCTGTGCACACCCCTGCGGGTACGATATCGACTAGGAAGTGCATTCCGTCGTTACCTGTGTGCATTGAGGATAGAGTCCTAGATGGGTGTTTCTTCTTGCTAATGATGGAGTATGATGCTATTCTTGGTCTGGATTGGCTAGAGGAGCACTATGCGTTATTGGATTGTCGTCGGAAGAGGATTGTTTTCCATATTCCTGGTGAGGATGAGTTCTCTTACCCCTTGCCAAGGAACTTGGCGGGAAAGATGGTCATCTCTGCCATGAAGGCGATGCGCATGGTAAACAAGGGTTGTGACGCTTTTCTTTCCAGCGTGGTATTAGTACCAGAGGCTGATGAGTCACCTACTCTTGTAGAGATTGAGGTAGTGCAGGATTTTCCAGACGTCTTTCCTGATGATTTGTCTGGTTTGCCACCGGATAGCGAGATAGAGTTTACCATAGAGTTGCTTCCGGGCACCTCTCCTATCTCGAAGGCTCCATATCGGATGGCACCTGCGGAGTTAGCCGAGTTGAGGAGGCAGTTGCAGGAGTTGCTTGATAAGGGATTTATTCGCCCGAGTGTTTCCCCTTGGGGCGCACCTGTATTATCGTCAAGAAGAAAGATAGGTCACTTAGGTTATGCATTGACTACAGAAAGCTGAACCAAGTGACTGTAAAGAACAGGTATCCCTTGCCTCGAATTGATGATTTGTTTGACCAGTTGCGAGATGCATCAGTCTATTCTAAGATTGATCTGCGATCTGTTACCATCAGTTGAGGATTAGGAGTGAGGATGTGTCCAAGACGGCATTCCGATCCCGTTATGGACATTATGAGTTTTTGGTCCTTCCTTTCGGATTGACCAATGCCCCTGCAGCGTTCATGGACCTCATGAACAGGGTGTTTAGGCCTTATCTAGATAGCTTTGTCGTAGTGTTTATTGATGATGTGGGTCTACTCTCCGGACGAGGCCACACACCGTCAGAATTTGAGGGTAGTGTTAGAGGTTCTTCGTGAGCACAAGCTGTATGCTAAGTTCAGCAAGTGCGATTTTGGTTGCGCAAGGTTCATTTCCTCGGGCATGTTATCTCCGGTGCTGGTGTAGCAGTTGATCCAGCAAAGGTCTAGGCAGTTATGGATTGGGAGATTCCCCACTCCTTTGGAGATTCATAGTTTTTGGGTTTGGCTGGTTACTATCGGCGATTTATTGAGGGATTTTCGTCCATCGCCGCCCCTTTGACTCAGCTTACTAGAAAGGGAGTGAAGTTTGTTTGGTCCGAGAAGTGTGAGAGTAGTTTTCAATTGTTGAAGACTAAGCTCACGTCAGCCCCGGTGTTAGTCTTACCGAGCGGTGTAGAGGGTTTTGCTATCTACACGGATGCGTCTCGGATTGGTCTAGGCTGTGTACTATGCGGCAAGAAAGGGTAGTGGCCTATGCTTCTCGTTAGCTGAAGGAGCATGAGCGTAACTATCCGACTCATGATTTGGAGTTAGCAGCCGTGGTACATGCACTAAAGATCTGGAGGCACTATCTTTATGGTGTCAGATTTGAGGTGTTTACCGACCACAAGAGCTTGAAGTATCTTTTCTCCCAAAAAGAATTAAACCTGAGGCAGAGGAGATGGATTGAATTCTTGAAGGACTATGACTTCGACCTTCAGTATCACCCTGGAAAGGTGAATGTCGTAGCGGATGCTCTGAGTAGAAGGAGGCCATCGCTCCAGCAGGACTGGAAGATGTTGGAGGATGCGGCTTGCGCGTTGACTGAGTTAGAGCCATCGCTATGCAGGCTTTTGTAGCTCAGTTATCCCTTAGGTCCTCAATTTTGGATGAGGTGATCGAGCAACAGGAAGCCGACCCTAGACTCTTAGGTTAGTGGGCAAGTCAGGCATTGCTCGTGATGAGGACGGTGTGATTAGATTCCATGACCGTGTTTGTGTCCCTGATTTGGTAGATTTCGTGAGCATGTGTTAGCGAAGGCTCATAGATCGCGATTCTTTATTCATCTGGGTAACACTAAGATGTACCAGGATTTGAAGAGATCATTTTGGTGGTCCGGTATGAAGAAGGATGTAGCAGATTATGTGTCTAGGTGTTTGGTGTGTCAGCAAGTGAAAGCCGAGCGACAGCGACCATCGGCCTTATGCAAAGATGGAATTCCGTTGTGGAAGTGGGAAGCTGTCACTATGGACTTTGTTTCAGGTTTGCCTCGATCTAGAAGGGGCAATGACTCGATTTGGGTAGTTGTAGATAGATTCTCGAAGACTGCTCATTTCTTTCCTATGAAGAAGAAGCAGTCAGTAGAGAGTTTAGCTAGATTGTATGTTAGTAGTGTCATTAGATTACATGGTGTGCCGAAGTCGATCATTTCGGATCGAGATTCGAGATTCACTTCGAGGCTATGGAAGGGTCTTCAAGATGCTTTAGGTTCGGAGCTGAAGCTCAGTTCAGCGTTTCATCCCCAGACTGATGGACAGTCCGAGAGGACTATCCAGACGCTCGAGGATATGTTGAGGGCGTGTGTTCTGGATTGGAAGGATGATTGGGAGCGTCATTTACCTCTTGTGGAGTTCGCATACAACAACACCTTTCATGCGAGTATTGGTATGGCTCCATTCGAGGCGTTGTGTGGTAGCCCTGTAGATCTCTTTTATGTTGGGAGGAGACTCGTGATAGGCAGTTGATCGGACGGAGTTAGTTCAGGAAACTTCGGATAAGATCCAGCTTATCAGAAAGAGGCTTGTTGCCGCACAGGATAGGCAGAAGAGTTATGCCGACAACAGGAGAAAGGATTTGGAGTTCGAGGTTGGCGATCATGTCTTCTTAAAGATATCGCCTACTCGAGGAGTCGTCAGATTTGGCAGGCATAGTAAGTTGAGCCCTAGGTTCATGGCCCATATGAGATTCTCAGACGTTTGGGCAGCGTGGCGTATGAGCTAGCCTTACCCCCAGCGTTGGCTAGTGTTCATCCCGTTTTCCACGTTTCGATGCTCAGGAAGTATGTCCGAGATCCGTCTCATGTGATTAGTCATGAGCCAGTGGAGATTCAGCCAGATCTTTCGTATGTCGAGCAACCAGTAGCTATTCTTGAACGGAAGGTTCAGCATCTGCGGAACAAGAGTATTGCGTCGGTGAAAGTTCTCTGGCGGAACTTCTCACGAGAGGAGGCTACTTGGGAGCTTGAGGATGCGATGAAGAAGAAGTATCCCTTTTGTTTGAGTAGTGTCGTTCTAACTTCGAGGATGAATTTCTTTAAGGGGGAGAGGGTGTAAGACCCTCCAATTTGTTGCATTATTTGTATTGCATGTGAATGCTTCATGGGTGTGTATGTATGTATGCAAATGTCTACGTATGTACTAGTTAGTATACTATTGCATGCATGTGTATAAGTTAGATGTAAATAGTGTATGAATGGTATGATGGTAGTATGTACATAATAGTGACATATGGTAAATATCGGTGTCAGTTGTGCATGGTTTCTGCATGTTTTGGAGTTCTGGCCGAAGGCCAGCTTGGCGTCAATATCAATGGACGTTTAAGTTGTGTCGGCGTCAACCATATGGACGCCAATACTAAATCCAGCGTCCAGCAATGTGGACGTTAACTTCTCTGACCTGCATGCGTTGCAGAGCCCAGAATTAGGGAGCAAGCTCACCCATTGGGGAGCTGTCTCCAATGGTCTGAAAGGGGTTCACATCAACCTGCAGGATGGGAGAAGCCTCTCTCCTATATCTGAACCCATTTGCAACCTGAGAACCTCTCTTGACCTCTTTTGAGAGACAGAGAAAAACCCTAGAGAAAACTATGAGAAAAACCCCACCTTTGCAACCTCAATCCGGCGATCTGAAGCTCGTCCCGGCCATCTACCACGACAAGGAGGTAGCTGGAACATCGAGGAAGGCATCCCCGACCTCGACCTGCTGTGGAGCTTGCTCAAGAACCCGGAGGAAGGCTTTCTTGGGAGCTTCTTGGGACTTCCCAAGGAGAGCTTCACCGCCACTTTTGATCCTTCTGGAGATTTTTGAAAGGCAAGTAACTTACCCCTATCATCCATGTAGATGTCAAGTAGGGTTTACCATTTTTATGCATTTGTCCTCGTGTCCTAGATCCCCCAATTCACCTTATGGAGCTCGGGTCTGTATTTTGCACAGACCTGAACTTGACGGCAACATCTGCTGCCGTCAAGATCCTCCTTAACGTCTAGCGATTATGCCGTTAACCTTCATTAACGGTCATTGCTTGCCGTTAAGTTCTACAAGACAGAACAGTGAACTGTTCTGCCCTTCTATATGATTAACTTCGAAGTGTTTCACGATGAGGATATAATGTAACTCTTATATGCTATGTACACTGGCTAATATGATGAATGGGAGAATGAATGTACAGTTATTTTGTGGGTGGTTGAGTTTATTCGTTTATCTAAAGTGTATGTGAAAAAAAAATGGCAATGTATATTCACCATGATCCTAATGATCCGTGGCAAAATTTTGTTGCCCAAATTTTGTTAGACCATGTATGTATGACCCTGTCTGTGCTCTGAGTTTCTGAAATTTTTCCCCATGCTTGTATGGTTATAGAAATTTCTGTTATGGGAAATAGAAATCATGCGTAGGTCATATTAAATTTTCAGTAAATTGCGTGTTGCTCAGTAAATTCGGGAATAAATTCTGTGACCCTGCGCATGCTAAGGTGCAGACAGTGAGCTGCTAAATTGTGATTTTGTTCAACTCCATGTTAATTTGCATTATGAATAGTAATGTAAAATTGATGTTAAATTTTCTGTAACTTCATTTTGAGTCAGAAAAATCTAAAAATTTTCGTGTGGGGCACAAACCTGAGATCAGCATGTGGTTAAATTTTCAGACTGTTTGGACAAGTCTATGATGTAATATGAATTTCCATGCGAGAAATGTGAAAAAAAAATGCATACTAATGTGGGAATAATTTGACATGTGGGGGTAATCTGATTTATGCAAATTACTGAACATGTGATTCTGTTAATTGTAGAATCATGTTAGAAAAATAGAGCCCTTGTGTGAATGAGAGATGAGTGACATGTGTAAAGATATGTGTTAAAAATCGGTAAATGTGTAAATCGTGCCAAGTGTGACACTGCTTCCATAGAGGGCAGTGGAAGCGTATCGGGGAACAGTCCCCCTAAGAAGGTTCAATGTGTTGTGATCCTAAGGGCATTAGGATGAAATCCTGGAGGTGGACAAGTACCACTGGTTAGGGTGGAGACTTGTTCTCCCAGTCTGCGCAGTCCAAGAGTCGTCACTGTATTGCCTAGGTGACGTCTATGTGTATGTGATGTGATGTGTCCTTCTCTGGTTGTTTGGACTATGTGTCACGACACTAAATGTGAATGTGAAAATGTGTATGTGTTCATGTGTAAGAAATGTGAATGCGAACGATGTGTAAATGTGCATGTGTAAAGTGTAAATTATGTGAATGAAAAATTTTGTAAATTTGTGAAACCAAAATGTGAGGATGTGAAACTGAAATCCATGATATAATGATCTGAAATCATGTTAGAACAGCAAGCTTAAAGTATGAAAAATGGTTATGTGCATGTGTAAGAATGAGAAGTGACCATGTTAGCTATGCTTTCTTTCATGTATGTAAACTAGTTATGCTAAATTGCTTTCATGTTTTAGCTTAATTGAGAGTAGAACTTTCATGTGTGGGAATGATTAGAGAGCATGTGATAGGAGATTTTTAATTTAGGAAATCTGAATGCATGAATCATGTGAATCATTAATAGAATCACCATGATAGGTTGTGAATTTCAATGACAAGCATGCTACATGATTGTGTCTTGTAAAGTGTATGTAAAGCCTGCTATGACATGTACATGTATGGTATGTGTAGAGTTATTTGCTGAGTCTTTTAGACTCATTACTTGCTTCGGCGTACAGGCGTAGTTGGTGATGACACACTTGCGGAGGAGCAGTGGAGACCGACTCCGAGCGTGGAGATTAGATCGTTGGTGTACTTTGCGATATTTTGATTTCATAGTATGTAATTGCAACATTGTACTAGCATTATCATGGAAGGAAATGTTAAGTGTGGACAATTATGTACTTGATTTTCAGCAATTTAATTATGTGAACTTCAGTTCTTTAAATGTTAATGCAATCATGTATGTTAAATGTGGATGATGAATGAAATGAAGACAGTGGTTCTTTTACTTCCGCTACTCTGTTCCTATATTCACATGTATCTCAACTGTATGTTATCGTTTGGGTAAATGTCCCACTGTGGCAACGTTCACTATATCGACGTGGGTTGGTATAACCGTACCGATATAATGAGGGTCGCTACAGATGGAGGGCACTGGCCGAAAGACTGAGGGATCCCATTGTCTGAGCCAGAACAGTAAGATGATTACGGCGAATGCCACGCCGCAATTCAGGCATATTTTTGCCATGAACAAATTAACCACTATGGAAGAGCTATATGAGAGAGCTCGGTACATCTAGACTCAACTAAAGGATTCTCCGATCATGGCCATGTTCCAGCCGAAGGCCCGGACATTCAAGAAGGGTAGTGGTGCTCCCCCTACTAGCGGTCCCACTACCGAAGGGGTCATACATAATGAGCAGGTGAGTGCGATTGGCAACCCGAGTCCTTCCACCTACAGCCCCAACAAAAACCACAGAGCCCAACAACCCCAGCAACTAGCCCCCAGGCCAACACACCCCCAATGTCCCCCCCCCCCCCCCTCAGTAGCCCCAACAACCTCAACAACCACAATATCAGCAACTCCGTCAGCCCCAGTACCAGAAGCCTCTCGCCAACCATAGTATCAGCAACCCCAGCCTCCACAATATCGCCAACCTCAGCAGCCCCAATACCGGCAGCTTGCCCCTCCTCAATACCAACAACAACAACCTGCTCCTGCACCTCCTCAATACAACCAAGTACCCCTCCATGCACCTACGAGCCCCAACAGCCTCGACGCCCCCCTAGCCCAAGAGGAACCCATATCCTCCCTTGCCGAAGACCCTTCCCATATTTTCAGTGCCCTCATGGCTGCCGGTGCACTCACCCTGCCAGGGAAAGGCTACAATGGCCTCCCAATGTTGACACATCGCGGTACTGTGAATTTCATCGAGGATCGCGCCATACTCTAGAGGCATGTTTTCATTTCAAGGACTATATCTACAATCTGAATGACATGGAGGTATAGATTGGCAAGAGATGAGGAAGTATATAGCATAAATGAAGGCAAGACACCCGCCTAGGTAGAACCAGCAGCAGCAACAGCCCCAGGCACCCCAGCAGCAGCCCAACATGGGCATTGTCCAGGACCCTCTCCTGGAGCATCAACCTCCAAATCAACAAGTGAATGCCTTCTCGGCGTCTCCCTGCAATGAAAGAACGCCCGGTCGGCCGACGGAAGTAGCCTCCACCTCCAATCCTCTTTCACCCTACCCCCCTTCATTCGTAGACCTACCCCTGACAAGCCACTACCCTCTTTTCTACACATCCCTACCCATCATCTCACACCTTCTAACCACCGTCTAACTCGCCAATCATCCGCCAACCCACCATCGCCACGACACCACACCACCACACACAAGCCCCCTTCTTACGTACACCTCCGCCGTACCACCACAACCAAACCGCCCATCCCCTACCATTACTTCACTGCATCCACCACCGTCATCCAACCCACCTTTCCTCCGCACGCCATCAACCATACCTCTCATTACCCCCATCACCAAGCTCCCTTTCTCCGTACCACCACTACACCCCCGAGTTCGGCAAGCATCCAATTGCCACACCAAATATTCACCCCCCAGCCTTCCACTCCCTACCACCTTCCGTTCTACCGCCCACAGCATCAACAGTGGGAGAAAGCTCAGAGGCAACTATGGTGCTCCGAAGTGGGTGCATATTTAATAGAATATTCCCCCAGCAGTAGGAACAAGCATCAGTTCCCCAGGAAGAAGAAGCCCAGCAGGAGGAGTCCCTCCTAGGGACTCAGTATGATCTGCTAAAGCACCTGGACAAGAATCTGGCCAGGATATCCATTCTAGAATTAATCAAGAGGTTAGTGGTGCACCAGGAGGCCCTATGCAGTATTTGCAGAAAGTCATGGTGAATGAGACTTGCCAGTAAATCAATTAGTGTTGTCTTGACTCCCAGAAGCTCGCACCCGGCCATAGAATTTCATGAAGATGAGTTGGTACCAGCTGAGTCCCAGAGGTACACCCTATGCCTCACAGTCAACATCAATGGGATCCGTGTGTCTCGATGCTTGGGGACTCTAGAGCATCAATCAATGTTGTGTCCTCTGATACACTAGATTTTTGCGGAGTAGCAGTACAATCAATCCGACCCTCTGCCATCACTGTTACGGCCTACGACAACACCAGTAGGCTTCCAAAAGGGATCGTTACACTGAAAATAGGATTGGGTCCATCCGTTACTAAAATGGACTTCCGCATCTTGGACGTGGACCCAAGTTTCTGCATGATTTTGGGTAGGCCCTTCATCTAGCCCTTGGCGCCATTATATCGACCGTCCATCAGTGCCTCAAGTTCCCTTACAAGGGGAGGGTCGTCAATGTTGCCAGCAAACTTGAAATTATGGAAGTGGACGCCATGACTGATAACTCAGTCCCTTCCATCTGGCCCAGCAATTAGCCGTTGATGTCAGTGCTAGAGGCACCAAGCATGTATCCTGCCCGGTTAGCTCATCCGTCAATGCTGCTAGAAGAAGCAAGATCATCACCAAGAGGGCTGGCACATTATAACGCAGATGGGGTACCAGCCAGGCAAGGGGCTGGGGGCACAGTTGCAGGGAAGGACGGAGGCAGTGAAAGACTGCAAGATGAGACCCAAGGCAAGTTTGGGTTACTGGCCAGGCAGAGCAAAGCAACAACCAGGTAGCCCCTCACCTGGTCATTATATGAGCACTTCAAGAGAGGGCCACTGTAGCCACGAATGAGCAGATGTCCACCATCACTGCTGAACCTACCCGTCTTCACCCCTTGGCCACATATAGGGCAGTAGACAACTCCAAGCCGCCCAAGCAAGTCAGGAAGGTTGGGCTTGAGCCAGAATGGAGCTGCTAGTTCGATATGAGTGATGCCGCTGCATCCTTGGACCAACTCTTCGCACTAGCAGAAGCTGAGCAACAGACAGCCGAAGCAAGCCAAAGCAAACAAGAAACTACCACCACAACAATCTCAGGGTAGGCCCTGTCTCGCCGGGCATCGCGTCGATTTCCCTTTCATCTCCGGGCATCGCGCTCATTTTAGTTTCCTCTCCGGGCATTGCGCCCACTTCCCTTTCATCTCCAAGCATTGCGCCCATTGTAGTTTCCTCTCCGGGCATCGCGCCCAATTCCCTTTCATCTCCTGGCATCGCGCCCATTGTAGTTTCCTCTCTGAGCATCGCGCCCACTTCCCTTTCATCTCTGGGCATCGCGCCCGTTGTAGTTTCCTCTCCGGCATCGAGCCCACTTCCTTTCATTCCGGGCATCGTGCCATTTTAGTTTCCTCTCCGGGCATCGTGCCATTTTAGTCTCCTCTCCGGGCAACGTGCCCACTCTTCCTACTTCCCCGAGCATCGCGCCCGCTCTACTTCCTACTTCGGGCACGCGCCTGCTTTACTTTCCACATCGGGTATCACGCCCGCTTTAGTTTCTGCTCTAGGCATCGCACCCGCTTTAATTTCCATGCCGTGCATCGCGCCCGACATCCCCCTTTCCCTAGGTAACGAGCCTACTCCCCTTCCTTCTCCGGGCAATGCGCTCAGTCTCCCCCTTGCTCAGGGCAACGTGTCCACTCTCCTCTTCTCTTCTCCAAGCATCGTGCTTTCTCTTCTACAGGCCACCGCGTGGCCCTCCTTCCTTTCCCTAAGAATTCCCTGGGCTCCGACGCCCTACTTGGCCATCATGGTCCATTCATCCGAGCATACACTTGCTCTTCAACCTCCCTGCTCGGACCCTTCTGCCTTCGAACCTGCACTTGTCTCTTACTTGCTCAAGTTGGCGATCTTGCCTCATCCGCTCTCTCCAAGCACTAAGGGGGGGGGGGCAGAAACATTAGTTCCACAATGGCTGACTCTGTCGTCTCCATCGAGGAGACCTCCTTCCTCACCTATGAGTGCGCCCCCCCAGCCAATGGCCACTCCTCCCGGGCCCCATGACCGGCCTTCTATTTCCCTCCAAGTAGGGACCT
Organism: Colocasia esculenta; assembly: GCA_014218235.1. Classification (NCBI taxonomy): domain Eukaryota; kingdom Viridiplantae; phylum Streptophyta; class Magnoliopsida; order Alismatales; family Araceae; genus Colocasia; species Colocasia esculenta. Next base: position 3,559 of record JACBKR010004579.1, on the reverse strand, counting down.
CCTCCCCCCTCCCACAGGGATCTTTACTACTTTCAATAATTCTTCTTCTCCCCGACGAAGAAAATACTTTTACTCTGCTTTTAATAATTCCCCCACCTGGGATTCTGCTGCTTTTACCACTGTAAATCCTCCTTCACCTCCCCCCACGCGGGGGACCTTTACTGCTTTTAATAATTCTCCATCTTCCCCACGCGGGATTCCTTCACTGTTTTCCCTCCTCCTCCGCCTTCCCCAACGTAGGGAAGTCCTCCTACTATAAATATTTCTCCTCCTTCCCCCACGAAGGGAAATCCTCTTACTACTTTTTCTCCATCTTCCCCCATGCGGGATTCTGCTTTTACTACTTTCGCTACTGTAAATCCTTCGCCATCGTCCCCCCACGAGGGATTAATTTACTGCTTTTATTCCTTCTCCATCTTCCCCCACGCGGGATTCTGCTTTTACTGCTTTTCCTCCTCCGCCCTCCTTGTAGATTCTGGTAGTTGTAGATCGAGTCTAGGCCAGGGTAGCAATGAATTAGGATAGTATCTGAGAAGAAGTCCAAGGGTAGAGGTTTCCGCAGCAATCCTCTCTGATCTAGCCCGTAGGTGCAAGTCATGTTTAGCAATTCCTGAATTCGTAGAAGAGCCTTTGCAGTTGCCGGAAATAGAATATGAGCAGTCGCTATGCTTAATTGATGATGGGTTCGGAGTCTACGAAATCATGGATGATGACGACCCAATTGAGGAAGGTGGTGAAGAGTTTGAGGACGAGGCTGACACGTTCGCAAGTGGATTGAAGAGATTTGATGAACCGTCAGCTGCCGTAGAGGAAATCACCAAGGAGATGAACTTGGGAACTGAGGAAAACCCTAAGACCGTCCTCATAAGTGGTAATTTGTCACCAGCTGAAGAGGAGGCAATCATTGAGGTTCTCAGGCAGTACAAGGACACGTTCACATGGAGTTATGAAGATATGCCAGGCCTGGACACCGTGCTAGTTGAACACCGTCTTACTCCGGGGTCCATTGCCATTAAGCAGCGGTTGAGGCGTTTCCACCCCTAGACGGCTTTGAAAATGAAGGATGAAGTCGTTAAGCTCCAGAAATTGGGTGGCGAACATCGTCCCGGTTATGAAGAAGGATGGAAGGGTTAGAATTTGTATTGATTTCCCGGATCTTAACCACGCATGTCCTAAGGATGATTTCCCACTGCCTCACCTCGACGTGCTCATCGATATCATGGCCGGGTATGAAACCCTCTCCATTATGGATGGCTTCTTAGGGTACAAGTTAGATTAAGTGGTTGAGGAAGACCAGGAAAGACCTCGTTCACTACACCTTGGGGACTTATGTTATGTGGTCATGCCATTTGGAATTAAGAATGCTGGAGCCACTTACCAAAGGGCTATGATGGCTATCTTTCATGGCATGATCCACATATTTATTGAGGTGCATGTGGACGACCTGGTAGTAAAGTCAAGGACAATGGCTAAGCATCCTGGGTTCTAACTAAAGTCTTGCAAAGGTCAAGAGAGTACAAATTGAAGATGAAACCCAAGAAGTGTGTATTTGTTTTCATCGGGTAGCTCCTAGGTTTCATTGTGAGCAAGAGGGGTATAGAAATTAATCCCAATAAGGCGAAGGCATAAGAGAAAGTCCTCATCCTAAGAATTTGAAGGAATTCGAGGATTGATTGGGAGGTTGTAGTTTATTCTCCGATTCGTCTCCCAACATTCGCAGAGGTGTAGACCCTTCTACGACCTCACCCAGTCAGGAATCGAATTCAATTGGACGAGAAGTGTCAGGCAACTTTTGACGGACTCAAGGAGTTGGCTATCTCCCCTGTCCTGAGGCGCCGATCTAGGCAAACCGCTAATTCTTTATGTATCTGTCCTGGAAGACTCGGTAGGAGCTGTCCTTGCGCAAGTGGTTGAAGAAGGCAAGGAGAGGGCAGCATACTACCTGTCTAAGCTTCTCAACCCCTACGAGCAGGTGTACACGGCAATGGAGAAAACATGTGCCGCACTCGTATGGGTAGTGTAGAAATTGAAGCACTACTTTCTTGCTCATGAAGTCCATCTTATCGCCCGTATGAATCCTATGAAATTCATCCTTGAAAAATCTATTCTAACTAATAGGCTAGCGCGTTGGCAAAGCTTCCTTTCTCAGTTCGAAATCACCTACATTCAGCAGAAATCCATCAAAGGCTATGCCATAGCGGAGCACCTTGCTCATCATCCTATCCCCCAATTTGATCCTATCCATTCAGAGTTTCCATATGAAGAACTAATGTCCCTTAGTCAATCTGATCCTATATGGACGTTATATTTTGATGGAGCTCTGAATTCTCATGGAAAGGGTATTAGGATTGCTCTACTATCACCTGAAGGTGTAACCATTCTGCAAGCCTACAAATTAGAGTTTCCTGCCACCAATAGCATTGCCGAATATGAAGCTTTTGGCTATTTGGAGCTCGCTCGTTTCTATGGTGTCACCCATCTGCGAATTGTAGGTGATAGTCAGCTGGTCTTGCGCCAAGTGCTTACCAAATCTCACTCAAGACCCCAAAGCTCAACCTTACCAAGAACTTGCCTCAACCTATGCCAAGCTATTCTCCAAACTGATTTTTGTCCATGTCCCTTGTCATCAAATCTTTTAGCGGACGCCCTTGCTACCGTCGCTTCAACTCTCAATATGGGCTATCCCGGGATTTGACAGCATTCAAATTGCACGTTGCAATACCCCTACTGTTCAGGACCCCGTCTTTCTCTGGATCAAGGAGGAGACGTTGAAGAAGTTGAGAGACAGGTAAAGCCAAGATCATGCTATTGGAGCTAGAAGAGGAATTGGAAGATGAGGAGAAGCAGTGGTACCATGAGATAGCAAGTATTGCCAGAATCAATCGTACCCTGAGGAAGCCACAGTTGATGAGAAGAATCCATAAGGAGGCTGTCCCAGAAGTACACCATAGTTGGAATGCACTCTACAGAAGGGGATTCACCGAAATTTTGCTCAGATGCCTGGATGAGATGAAGTTTGGAAGGTTTGTTGAGGAAGCCCATTCTAGTGTGTGTGGTGGCCATGTGAATAGCCAAATGCTTGCCAAAAAATCCTTAGGCAAGGCTTTGACTGCCCCATTCTGAGGAGGATTGCTCTGTCTTTGCCCGCCGTAATGTCCAGTGTCAACTGCACGCCGAAAATTCATGCTCCATCTTCTACACTCCACCTGATATTCCTCGCCTTGGCCTTTCTCTATGTGGGCTTTCGACATCATTGTCCCCATGGTGATCCCAACTCCCAGAACAAACCAAATCATTCATCCTCACTGCGACGAGTACTTCACCAAGTGGCGAAAGCCGAAGCATATGCAGAAATCAAGCAAAACCCATTAGTAGATTCATCATGAAAACATCATCGACAGGTTCGGCATCCCGAGTACCATCATCACCGACAATGGGCCTCAGTTTGTCTCTCAAGAACTGCGTGACCTCTGCAACAAGTATAATGATCACATTACATTCATTCCTCCTTATTATCCACAAGGCAATGGCAAGAGAAGAGCCACAAATAAACTCTCTG
>JACBKR010004578.1:0-23497 GCA_014218235.1 Colocasia esculenta | reverse complement strand
GCAATTTCCACCACCCCAAAGAAGAAGTCAGAACCAAAGGCGCCAGTGCCAACATTGGCCGAGCGCATGAAAGCTCCTTATTCTTTTAAGAAGGAGCATACCAAGAAGCTCTTTGATCTCTACCTCGACAATCAATTAATATCACTGCCAGCATCAAAGAAGCCGGCAGATGTCAGCAAGATCAATCAGCCTAATTATTGCACATATCACCGTATGGTGGGGCATGCAATTGAAGATTGCTATGTCTTCAAAAATGAGGCTCAAAAGATTGCTATGTCTGACAATAATAAAAAGGGAAAAACATCGTATTGCAATTTTCTAGAAAATGCATATTTTCTCGTCCTTGCTATGAATGGTATTCGGGTTGAAACTAATGTTAAAATCACATCAAGAGTTTTTTAATCCGATGTAAACAAAACATCGATTCCGATCGATGGAGACAGGGGTCCAACACACGTTACCCTAATCGCCTGACGAATAAAACGCGGAACCAAAGAAGTTCAGATTAAAAACGGCGCACTTGTCCATTCCATGGACATCAAAATTTTCTTCTCCGCACTGCGTGGACTTTTACTTCTGTCTGTTAGACAGGTTGGCACGCCCCGCAAGGCAAAAGAAATAAAATAAGATAAGCAACAAACCAAATCAAACTCAAACATCCGTAAACGCTCCCCAAGAAGGCCAAAACCGCAAGAAGCGGGGGAGAGAACCATAACAATACCACACCGCCATATGTGTGATATTAGAGTGAATTTTTCCGCGTGTCCACAAGTCCCCCAAGCGTTTGGTTTGATAGATTGAGGACTGACATAGTGAAGATAGGTTTTAAATAGCATAATGTTGATCACAATCTATTTGTAAAGTGAAAGATGGTCAAGTTGCTGTTCTTCTTATTTATGTAGATGATATAGTTGCTACTGATAGAAATCTTTAGTGGCAAAGGATTCATGTAGCCGACCCCAAAATAATGGGATAAGGCTCTGATGATGATGATCATATAGTTGCTACAGGCGGTAACATGCTAGATATAAAAAATATGAAAGAAAATTTAGCAAGAGAGTTTAACGTAAAAGACATTGATCCCTTGAAGTACTTTTTAGCCTTTTAGGGATTGAAGTGGCAAGGTCTCAAGGTAACATTCAGCTGATATCCCCTGAAAGGAGGTCTGGTTAAATGATTGCATCCCAACTGATAACTCACCTCATGCAGATAATTTCAAGATAACATGATAGAAGTAATCGAAGAGAGGTGTGAGGATAATTCTCATTATAACAATAGGCAATCTTCATTCCATCTTGCTATGGCCACTGGAGCAGGTGATGGTTTGCACAATGCATTGAAAAGTAATGCCACAAAAAACAATACAATTCTTGAAGAATTTTAGAATCAGATTAAAGCAAGACAAGTGCATATTTAAAACTTGCCTCCGATGCTAAAGAGGTAAACAAAAACATAACATGATGTTTTCCCAAACAATCAAATAAAAATTACAAAGATAAAACAGACAAGGATGCTTTTAGACCTCATAAAATGCCACTTAACCACAGTAAAGGAAAATAGGGAACTAATACTAGCTAAAATCAGAAGACTCAATGTACAGATGCGATCTAACAGTTTTTATAAGTCACCCACTATTTGTGCAAATGAATTTGCCGCTAAAAGTACCTTTTCCTGCCCTTGAAGCAAGATTTGTAACCTCCACTTCCAAATTTGCCAAACCCTGAAAAGCATTATGCAACTTACAGTTTGCTGAATTGATGCTAATACTCAAATGTGTCAAGATAGCCAGAGAAGAATTGTATTCACCCTTTCCATTATAATATAAAAGTATATAACATGAGTAGCATAAAATAGTCAATGCATGTACCAAGTTTAATGGATTGCTAAGAGCCCTTCCTAAAACATACAAGTGAGTCTGACAGCAGCAGACTGAAGATATTGAGATCAAACATACACAAAAGTACAATAGAGTGATGGTATTAGAATGCTGCATCCTGCATTATGTTGTTGATTAAGTGTAATGGCCCATCAAGTGAGGAGGTTGGAGATGTAAAATTTATAAAGCATATGAAAATACCATGAACATTAAGGTTGTTTTACAATAGGTAGATTTTACAGGATTTCAATCATAAATTTCATATAGTAATTGGCTCTTATATGGGGGCTTAATCATGGATTGCAAAATTGGCTGATCCAGATCATCAGTCAATTCCATATTGTAGGGGGTAGTCCCCTGGATCATAGAAAGATCGTAGAAATTCCGGCCGAATTGGCTGGAATCCGACTGAATTGGTCCGGATCGGTCAATCCCAGGCCGATCTGGGTGATTCTAACACACTATTTTTTCTTGTATACATTAATTAATACATACATTAAACCATCATTTCACATATATAAGCTAATAGATGTGCATATATACACAAATTAATATGTCTAATATGATTGTGTATATTGATTTACATATTTACATATATATGTACACAAACACATAATTCCAGCACATTGTATCTGGCAGAAGAAGGGTGAACTCCATCTCCTGCATTAAGGTGGGAGACACTACATTTTCCGAGGATAAGGAGATCAGAGGGTAGGAGAGAGAGTTCTATTCTAGGCTTTTCACAGAGAGGGACTTTTACAGGCCAACAATAGGCGAGAGAGTTCTATTAACAGCAGAGAAGGGCTAATGTAGTGGATCTAAAATTTGACATTAGATCATATGATTTTGAAGTAAGTGGCACCACACTTTTGGTGCCACCTGGTTGCACGGATCCCTGATATCTAATATATATACATATATATAATGTTTCAATATTGTATACATATACATACATATATATATATTGTATATTGCATATAATATATGACTGTATTAATTAATATATTACCAGTCTTATACATACATAAATTAATATGTATATGTATGATTGTACACATTAATTACATATTATTTATATGTATCTATATATGATTTATATGTAATTATGAACACATGATTTAATGTGCAAACACCTTCTCATCCCTAGACTCTAATCATATGTTCTGACACAGATGAGTGCATATGATTTTTTTTGAATTTTTGAGATTTTTTTCTGAATAAAAAAAAAACAATTCAATCTGGATCAGCCAAACTTCAGGCAGATCTGGATCAGTCGATCAGTTCCAGATGCCCTTTATTGGCTCATATGACTAAGTCTAGACCATAATCATAAATCTGTTTACCACTTCAAAACAATGATTGTCAATCTTACGAACATGGATAATCAGTCTAGTCATGGTTTGGCGCATCAGAGCGAATCAGCCCGATTTGGGCGAATTGATGCGAATCACAGGAAACCCGATGCGCGATTCCCATCGATTCGCCCGGATCCGGTCATTCAGGCGAATCGGACCCGATTTGCCCGATCCGATTCGACATTGTGCGAATCGGGAACGATTCGCCCGACGCCCTTAAGGGTGTCGGCCGATGCGCTACGAAAGGGACTGTACAGTCCCGATTCGCAGCGCAGCAGGTTGGAGCCCTCTTTCTCCCTCTTGTTTTCACTCTTTCTCTGAAAAAAACTCTAGATCTCCATGCCAAAACACTTAGGGAGGGTTCCTACATTTTGAAGCCATTTGGACGCGGATTTGGAGGTATTCAAGCTTTGTTCTTCAAGTTTTTTGGAGTTTCTACTGGGGTTTGAAGGTAAGCCACCATATTCCTTCATTTTTCTGATTTTTTCTTGGTGTATGACTTAGATCTTCATGGGAAATAATGTTGCAAATGATTGGTGTACACTTGCAACCATTTCTCATCAAGATCTACAAGTTTTTCATGTAGATTTGGAGATTTTCCTAAAATTTTAAATTTCTAAATAAAAATTTAAAAAAATATTAATTTTTTTTTGAAGAACCTAAATTTGATAGCATAATTCTGTATAACGTCTAAATCATGGTTAGAAGTTGATTCCATATGAATTGGAGCTAAAAATAATTAATGTTCCTGCATGATTAATAAATGTTTTAAAATTTACAAAAAAAAAATAAATAAAACTTGAAAATTTACAAACTCTCTATAGAGGTGTGAATGGAGTTGTATGATCATGTCCATGGAAAAAATTATCATATAAGAACATTTTCTTTTAGTGTTCGAATTCTGAAGTTTGAATTAATTTAGTGTTAATATATTTAATTTCTATTTGTCCCTCTAGATGGCACCGAAGAAGGGCTCTAGTGATGATAATGAGTGGCAACATAGCACCATGTTGGACAGTAGACACAACTTCAAGTGCAATTATTGTAGCTTTCCGGGGTAAGGAGATGGCATCTCCCAGTTGAAGAAGCACCTTGCAGGTGGCCGACTAGCAAGCTACCATGACATGCAGGGTTGTAAAATGGTGCCAAGTGAAGTTAAAAAACTTGTGATTGAACACCTTAAACATGTTCGAGCGGAGACTGCAAGAAGGAGGGCGAATAAGGAGATGTAGGAGAAGATCATATCAGGAAGGGAACGAGATGAAGACATTGCGGATGAAGTAGAAATGTACGCAAAATATGTGCATGATCCTGATGTGAGGGAAAGGCGAGCCAGAGCACAGAGCAGATCTGAGGCATGGGAAGTTGACCAAAGGGCAGCCTACAGAGTCAGTTTTTAGGGAGCTCAACATGAGGTTGGCAGTGGCTCAGGGGTAGGGGGCGCCGGCGGAAGTTAGTCCCGTCGATTTTCTAATGTGGGGGATTATTTCACTCGGCCCCCTCCCACACAAGAACAAGGTAGGTAAAATAAGTCATAAGAGACCCACATGTGTGCAAATAGAGGAGGTGGACTCTTATGTGTATCCTAGGGAGCATAGCAAGCAGACTAGGATTGAGGAAGCATACAACCAACAGGGGCCGAAATACAAGGTGGGTCGAGCAGTTGCAAAGTGGTGGCACCATGCAGGGTTACCATTTAATGCAGCAAATAGTCCTCATTACAAAACTGCTATACAGGAGGTTCAACGTGCAGGGCTATATGTGCAGCCTCCTCCAGCTAGGTACTTGGCTGGGAGATATCTTCAGGAAGAAGTTAATGAGATCAAGTCCTATATTGATAGCTTAAGAAGAAATGGGAGAAGTATGGTGTTACATTGATGTGTGATGGTGGTCGAGCACCACCAGGAGCAGCCTCATCAATTTCCTCATGTATTGTGATAGACAAGTCTTCTATTGTGATAGAATCGGCCAAGAAATCCGCATCCATGTGAATCGGATCGAATTGGTCCGATTCGGGCAAATCGAACCGAATTGAGAGAAACCCGATTCGGTCGATGCATCAAACCTTGAGTCCAGTTAACATGAAGACCTTAATGAACCAAATAGGAGAAGCATTAATGATTTTTTTTCTTTATGACATAAGTATCCATGCCCAGGAAAAAATGCTCAGCACTACAGAATAAAAACAATGTAGTTTACTTTGAATGAATAGAATAAGATGAAACAGTGGAGCATATGTAAGCAGCTTAAAGGTTACCTTCTCAGGAATTTCAAAGATGAATATTTCATTCCACTTCACAATTCCCTGAATTACATCAGTTCCTCGAGAAACTAGGGGCCTAACACAGCGAGTCCTCGCACTTTGGGGAAAAAGTTTGGATTGTTCTGCTAGGTTAGTGTCAACCACCAAGCGCAAAGCACAAAAAAAATCATGGGCATTGCCATCATCTTCAATAGGTAATCCCTGCAGTAAAGTAGAAGGTTCTTATGCCAAACACAACAAAAATATGGTTTTGATAAACGAACGATAAGAAAAAGTTGAACCTTAGATTCAAATATCTTAATAGCAACATAGTAACGATTTTCTCTAGTTTCATCTGAAGCATTCAGCCGATCTGAAAACCGAGGAGGAGGAATTGCAACTGAAGCTTGTTTTCCATGTTCTAACAATTCAACTCTTCTGAATTTTGCTCCAATTTCCTGATATAATGCCACATCCTAGTTTATTCTCAACAATCACTCTTTGCAGGTCATCTTCTTCCAATGCAGAAAACTTTGAACCATCAATGCAGTTGAAATGTACATCAGGCTCCTACAATTATGAACACAGGTCAGTCACCTTAACTAAACTTACAGAAGATAATATCTGAATAAATTATGGACTGACCTCATTTTTCTTACTGCTCTTTTGCTGGAGATCCATTTGTTTTCTCCAGGATATGATGGACTCTATCATTGTCTCAAGGTTTGCAGAACTGAGATTGAGATTTACAGTAGTAGTAGTCGAAACACGCATGTGTTTTCCAATTCTTGAAGGAGGAAGCTCATTCATATCATATGTTTCAAGCCTTCAGCAAATAAAATTTCAAATTAAAAGTATCTACAGACTAAAAAACATTACCAGAGAAGAGGAATAGGAAAAGGCAAAACTGAAAATTTATGTTCCTTAAGACACATATGTTCATCCAGAACCAACAAAGAAATCTTTGAGAAAGTATATTTTACTTAAATATTCCATCAAAAGGTTCAACAAGGGGCTCCCATGCTTCCAATTGTCTGTTAAATGTGGATGCCGCAATTGAACAGATCAGTACTGCACTCATAGCATCCAGGCGGCCATGTGTTGCAACATTGATGTTTGTAATTGTCATGTCCAAAAGTGGCATCAACTGAAAAATGAACAAATAATAAATACACCGATGTCGAAGAAACTTAGTAAATGAGCTATGATATGCCTGCATACCATTCCATATAAGCTATCTAGGGCTGTAATAGAGAAGCACCCTAGTTTCATCTCAGCACTAACATTTTCACGAGTTTTAGGTTTCAAAAAATCACTGATATTGTATGCCAAACGAGCAGATGGCTTTTTCAGATCAGATCGTACAAAAAAGGAGTAGGCCTGCAGTATCAAAGTGTTAGTGATATATCTAAAATCAACTGAAATAATACTATGAAAAATAGATACTCCATGATGAATTCCTTCATTTTTTGAGATACAAAATTTTATGAAAGTCATTATGAATAAAAGAAGCTGAATCATCTTGAGACATGGATTTTTTTATTGGGAACATGATTCTATCAGATGATGGCTTAAACATTTATTATGGAAGAACCTGATTTTCAACTTTCCAGATGCTCCAGCAATTAGGCCCCTTTGAACTGGATGACCTGGATATGGGTATCTCAGAGATATTTGCTTGGTTAACAAGGTCCATTCTAGGACAACAAAATGAGTCCCTGTCGGGTACTTCATCTGTTTTGGTAATTATACATCCCAGTGATACATAACCTGGAGGAGCAATTGGGTACCAGACAAATGCTTCATCCAGCCCTTTCCGGAATATGTGGGCAACCTTGGTAAACTGCTCAGGCTTTGCAGATATCCCTGTGTTATCATACTTAAACAATAAACCAAGAGCAGGTGGCTCCAACCTGTGATAAAGAAGCCCTTCATTATTGAAAGACGGTGGTAAGATAAATTGACTAATATGCCCTTCATTATTGAAATGCGGTGGTAAGATAAAATGACTAATATTGAGAGTCTCACCCCTCAACAATGCAGTCCCCGAGTATAGAAAAGCCTGGACGTGGTAGCGGCCGCCAGATTGAAACAGGTTTGCAGAATTCACAACCTTTGTCCCACCACATTCTTTCAAAATGTGGGGTTGATATAGAGAGAGAGCTGGTTCTTTGAAGTGACCTCACAATGTCCCATCCAGATGTGCTGGAACTACCAGTCTTCCCCTGTTTACTTGTGTTGTGTTGATCCACAGAGTCATTAGAGGTGGCTTTGAAAGGAACATGCATATCTGAATTGCTAAGCATAATCTGATGCAAGTCAAAACAACTGATCTTTGGAGGGTGGTCTATTGAAGAATGTGCAAAAACTGATCCAACAGAATTGTCAATATGCCATATGCTAAATCCAGATGGAACCCTGTAGGGAACACAATACCATTATGCACTTGACAGATCACGAGCAATACTAGAGAGATGAAAAGAACATTAAAAGAAGATAACCTTGAATTTGGTGGAACACTGAGGATACAGTCCGAAACTGCCGTAGATGATATGAGATCAGAACGAATGCAATAGACAATGTGGTTTGGCGGAGGTTGGCTGCCAACATGTGCCACACAACCTACTGCTGAGTAGCCAGGGGGCGCAACAGGCATCCAAAGACAGCATTCATTGTTAACACCTGGTCTACATTCTCCATCCTCCACTCTTAGAAGATCAGATATAGAGCAAATGAACTTAAATCCAACTGGCTTTCTTACACGCCCATATGTTGTACTCACTGCCATTACAACCTGTGATGGAGGTATTGGCCTGCAAGAACATTTTAACCTGTAAAGGAAGGACACAAATATTTTTGAATGCAAAATAAATAATACTATACAAAGGCATACAAGCATCATGAAATCATGAAATTGACCTTCAATTTCTGAGAGAAACTGCAAGAGCATATCAGCATGCACAAAGGAAAAGAATATTATATAAAGATGGATTAATGAATCCTTCTCCCAAGAATGACAGATGACAAATGCATGGATGGAAAAGTCGGCCGACTCGGAGCGGAATCGGGCTATGGCGACCCCAATTTTTTTTTTTTTTTTTTTTTTGGGGGGGGGAGCAACCACCCACCCACGGTATAAGGTGGCATCGGGGTGGATCGACCGGAATCGGGTGGAGTCGCTCCGACTCAGCACGACTCTGAGCGCTCCACCCCGATTCCACTCGCACCAGGCTGCTTCCATGGGAAGCAGGGCTGTTTTTAATGGACTCGGCCCTAGTCGGGCCGGATCCTCCTGGAGCGTTCCGCTCTCTGTCCGCTCAAGGCGGATCCAGCCCGACTAGCGCTGACTCCTGCGGATCCCTCCTTAAGGAGGGATCGAGACTACGTAGATAGAGAGCTGTCTGCGCAGTCCCAACACAGGCTACCCCTAGCCCCCCTCCGCCCCTCCCACCCCCCCCCCCCTTCGGAGGTCCCCTCCCTCGCCGCCGCCGCAGGAGCTCTGAGGAGGCTCGCCGCACGCCGCTGCCACCGCTTTTTCCTTCTTCCTCTCTTTTCCTGTTCTCCTCTCTCTCTTCTATATTTTTTTGAAATTTTCAGATCTAAGCCGTAAGGTGCCCCAAGACGAGTCTTGCATTTGTTTTGGGTGTTTGTCCAACTCTTGAAAGATCTTTTTGTGGGTGGAGGAGGGTGGTTTATGGTTGTTTAGGGTTTAGGCCTCCGCCGGTTGTGCAAGGTATTTTTTTTTAAAAATTTTTTAAATATCAAAAAATAGGAAATATTTAATATGTTATAGATCTATGGATAAATAGCATTGATAAGATGTTTATGACCCTCATTACTAAAAACCCCCAAATTGAACCTTAATCAGGGTTTAAAATTAGGGATTTTGTGTCATTAATGTAACTAATGTGCAATTAAGTGTCCAATGCAGTCATTTGAGTTGATTAGAGTTTGTTTGTAGACTCAATTGCATTGCATGGTCTATTTTCCCCAAAATCCCCAAATTGAACCCTAATTATGGTTTAAAAAGGGATTTTGTGTCATTAATGTAACTAATGTGCAACTGAGTGTCCAATGCAGTCATTTGAGTTTATTAGAGTTTGTTTGTAGACTCAATTGCATTGTATGGTCCATTTTTCCCAAAATCCTCAATTGAACCCAAATTAAGGTTAAAAAATTAGAGATTATGTCTAATTAATGTAATTAACATGCAATTGAGTGATCAAAGTTCTCAATTACATTTATTAGTCTTATTCAATTGCATTCATTAACTATCTGTTGAACCCGAAAAATATCGGGATTTAAGCAAACCCCTGGCGGCGAATCTGCCCGAGAAGCCACGAAAAAGTCCGAGAATAAACCACGGCCTCCCCACTCGAACACCTGAGATAAACGGATTCGAGTCCGCGTGTCAACCCGGAGCGATCCGGAGGCGTGGCGTTCTAAAGGTCCGTCAACAGTGGAAATACGCACCCCGGACAGCCGAAACTCGATGTCCGGATTCGCGTTCAAGATCGCGCCTGATGCGGACGGGTTCGGAAAAGTCAAATGCACGTGCTCTCCGAAAATGGAGTCAAACGCATGAGAAACGGTCGAAAACGCACGTCGGGTGCACATCAAATGCGCGTGGGTGCGCGGGTGCACGTGCACGGTGCGACCGTCAACCAACAAACAAACTTCAGAAATCGCCAGAGCTCTCCAAGCACGAAATGGCCAAAATATGGAGGCCCAAGCCAAGGCGCACCCCCGCCAGTCTGCGCAGGTGCACCCCCGCGGTCCGTGCAGGGGCGCACCCCCGCCAGTCCGCGTAGTGGCGCACCCCGCCGGTCCGCGCGGGGGGCGCACCCCGCCGGTCCCATTAGAGGGGCGCACCCCGCCGGTCCGGGCAAGGGCGCACCCCGCCGGTCGCTGCCTCTCTGCCGCGCTGCTCGACGCTCGTGCTGCCTCGTCGCTCGCGCCACGCACCCCCGCCAGTCCAGGAAGAGGGGCGCACCCCAGCCGGTCCGGGCAAGGGCGCACACCCCCGCCAGTCGCTGCCTCTCTGCCGCGCTGCCTCGACGCTCGTGCTGCCTCGTCGCCTGTGCGCGCACCCCCACCGGGTCGCGTACCCCCGCCAGTCCGGGCAAGGGCACACACCCCCGTCAGTCACTGCCTCTCTGCCGCGCTGCCTCGACGCTCGTGCTGCCTCGTCGCCTGTGTCGCGCACCCCCCGCCGAGTCGCGTACCTCCGCCGGTTTGACCCGCCAAAATCCTATAAATAGGGGGCCATACCCCCATTGCAACCCCCCCCCCCCGGTGGTCCACGCGGATAGGCCTACACGCTTGCAAACAGATCCGGCAAATAGAAGCCTACGTGCGAGAGCTTATTAAAGGCCGCACGCGCACAGCCTTAGGGAGAGGTCTTTAGCAGTCCGTGGTGTTCAGCTCTGCACTCGCCCGCACAGAGACCCCACAGGTTGTTACACGACCCCCATTGGCTCTGTTTAAGTCCTCCGGTGTCATAAAACGACACACGTAGAGGCACATGTTTAAGTCCTCCGGTGTCATAAAACGACACACATAGAGGCACATGTTTAAGTCCTCCAGTGTCATAAAACGACACATGTAGAGGCACATGTTTAAGTCCTCCGGTGTCATAAAACGACACACGTAGAGGCACATGTTCAAGTCCTCCGGTGTCATAAAACGACACACGTAGAGGCATGTTGTCCGATGGAGGCACAAACACCCCATTGATGACACAAATGTACTCATTACCATGGTTTGCCGAGTCGGAATCGGAAGGGGAATCGGTTGCTCCTGATTCGCTCCGATTCCCCCCGAATCGGTCTGAATCGGACCGATTCGCATGGATATATTATATATAATATATATAATATAATATATATATATGCAGATATATTATATGTATTACATATATGATATAATATTATATATATATTTATATTATATATAAAGGGAATCGGGGCGAATCAGGCGAATCAGGGATCGAGTTTCCCCTGATCCGCTCCGATTCGGGGGAATCGGGCCGATTCGCCCCGCCATGACAAACCATGCTCATTACCATGTAAACGTCCAACGGAGGCACAAACACCCCGTTGTGAGCGTAAATGTAAACGGTACAAATGTATGCTTGAATAAATTGTGGAAATTTATTTGTCATCTGCTGTCCTTTAAATTTCGACATATGGTCTTTTAACAAACATTACGCATCCGAAGGTATTCGAGTGTCATACTCGATGTAAATGAAACGTCGACTTCGGTCGGTGGGGAACGGTCCAGTACACGACCACTCCAATCGCCTTGAAAATGCGAGCGCACGCGGAAAAAATAAATAAACGAAATGAAATTCGATGGTATCAGGGTTCGCACCCAATACCCATCGTAAAAATAAATCTCTTTGTCTGTTTCTCGTAAACAGTCTGGCACGCCCGCAGAAGAAAAAAAAGAGACAATGGACGGAACCCTCCGGGGCCAAATTCATTTTCAAAAAAATAAATAAATAAATAAATAAATGAAAGAGAGAAATATCCGCGTTCCAACACTATCATTGTACCAAATGCACACGCATAAGCATCACATCTAAGTTTCTATCTTACATAGGAATATGGCAGATCAAGAACATCAAGAGTAAGAGGTGGAGTAGGCCATTGATCCTGGTTGGGCTCATGGTACTCTCCTTGATGCACGACAGAAAAAAGTGAAATGTAATTAGTGTGCAAAGGAGATGTTTGGAGGCATATATCGTCTTAATTCTTAAATAACATATTGTTGGGATTTCAAGAAATGTAGCAAAATGCCCATCATGTCCACTTGAGGTTAGAAATAAAATTAAAGCGTATATGAAGGAGAAAAAGACTGAAAATTTTATTGACAACTCAACAACAACAACTTCAAGATGAGATTTCTAATCGACAGATTCATAGAGATTATAGTTTACCAATCAATGTTGACGATGATGAGGATGATGAAGATGATGATGATTCTGATCCTGAGTTCACTGTAGCTGCATGTGCTAGTCGGCGTTCTTATGCAGAGAAAGACGATAGACGAAGGGACATGGGGACATCAGGGTCACATTTGCTTAGAGATGACTCTAGGAGATCTCTTCCTAGGAGCACATCAGTTCGTAGGGCTGCCGGTACATTAGGGTGTGGAGGTAGACTCTCAGATATTCATAATCCTACACAGGGTTTTATGGATAGATATTTGTATAGACCAAGGTCTGTAAAGCAACCTTCTATCAAGCAGGCCTTGAAAGGAGTCAAAGCCACTGCAAAGGCAGCAAAGGGAGCAATCAAAGGTATTGTCAAATAGTTTTTACATGCAGGTGTGCAGGCACATACGGTGGAGAGCCCATATTTTCAGACTATGTTGAATGCAATTGCAAAAGCTGGGCCTGGTCTTAAGGCTCCCATACGGAAGTACATTTTTATGCTGGGTTTGATGAGTTGAAAGGATGGGTTAATGGCTTCAAACATGTTTGGAAAGAACGTGGTTGCACCATTAAGTGTGATGGTTGGACAAGAACAACAAGAAAATCTATGATTAATTTCCTTGTTTATTGCTGTGAGGGTACCATTTTCCTTAAATCTGTTGATGCCTCTGACAACATCAAGAATGTAGATTACTTGTTTAAACTAACGGATGAAGTTGTGGAGGAAGTGGGTGAAGAAAACGTTGTATAGGTTGTCATTGACAATGAAGCGAGCTACAAGGCTACTAGTAGATTGTTGATGGAAAAAAGAGAACATTTATATTGGGTTCCTTGTACAGCGCATTGTATCGATTTGATGATGGAGGACATAGGCAGAGATCTACATATTCATGGCCTCATTGACGATGTTCAAATGATCACTTAATTTATTTATGGTCACAATAGAATTTTGAATATGATGAGGCAATACACAGATGAACGAGATCTTCTTCGTGTTGGTCCCACTCGATTTGCATCAAATTTTATTTCTTTGGAGAGCCTCATGAATATAGGCATCAATGGGCCAGTTGATTAATTCTGAGCAATTTTTGCAACATGTAACACTCTTAAGGCTGAAAGTAAAGATGTTGCTCTCCAAGTACAAGATTTGATTAGTAATACACGATTTTTGGAGAGAATTTTCTACTACCTCAAAGTAATAGAGCCTCTAGTACTTGTTCTTAGAATGGTTGATGGTGATGATAAAAATGATATGAGATATTTGTACGAGACAATGGATAGAGCAAAAGAACATTTGAGGGAAAGGAATCCCAAAGCATACAGAAAATGGTGGGCCATCATTGACAAGAGATGGGAGATGACTCTTAACCATGATCTTTATGCTGCAGGTACTTTATTAAATCTAGTTAATGGAAGAATTTTTATCATACCTTTTATCATCACGTAGGTCAAGGTAGTGGCCATGGGGGTAGCGGACAAGGGAGTTCAAGTGCTGGAATGAGTTCAAATATACCTGAGGTTCCAGTGGATATCCCTAGAGACGCAGATCCTAGAGTGGGACCAATAGACCCATTTCTCACCAGGCGAAGGGAGAAGCAACCATCCATTTCTGCAGCATTCAAGAATTTGAAAATATGCAAGGAGAAGATAGGAAGAGCGACGTCAAGATGGTTCTTCTTCAACAGCATACCGGCTAATGCAGCAAAAGGACCATATTATGAGTCCATGATCGAGACTATTGGTGAAGTGGGCAAAGGGGTGGAAGTGGAAGGCCCTACTTCATATGAAATCTACAACAAATACTTGGATATGGAGGTTGAAGATATGAAGGCATATGTTTCCACATTTGAACGAATATGGGATGAATATGGTTGCACGTTAATGTGCGATGGATGGACAGGTATGTACAAGTGTTTGGCCAGTTAATTGTTATTCACTTATTCATTAATAAGACATAGGTTTTAATTTTTCTTATGGAATTGTGCAAGCATTACACAAAGAAGTATGATAAACTTCTTAATCTACTGCAAACCAGGGACTGTTTTTTGGAAGTCGGTAGACGCTTCTGGCAAGGTGAAGAATGCGGACTACCTATTTCAGTTGATGGATGAGATGGTGGAGGAGATTGGAGAGAAAAGAATAGTCCAAGTGGTAACCGACAATGCAGCGGCTTTCAAGTTAGCGGGCCAAAAACTAATGGAGAAAATGGAACACTTGTATTGGGTTCCTTGCTCCGCGCACTGCATTGACTTAATGCTAGAAGACATTTGTGAAGATCCAATGGTGGAAAATGTGGTCAACAGTGCAAGGTTCGTAACCACTTTCATCTACAACCACAACAACATATTGGTCATCATGAGGACGCATACACATGGACGGGAGTTGCTTCGGCCAGCACCTACAAGGTTTGCATCCCATATATTGCATTGGATAGCATAAATGGGCAACGTAGCAACCTTATTAGGATGGTAGCATCGGAAGAGTGGGAGAACTATATGTCCCGATATGCTCCTACACGGGTGAGGGAGAAGGGAAAGAAGGTGACCGACATTATCCAATCAAAGCCATTTTGAAAGGGGGTCCAAAATGTGTTGAATGTAGTAGAACCGCTTGTTCGAGTGTTAAGAGCGGTAGATGGGGAGAGGAGATCCGAGATGGGTTACTTGTACGAGGCTATGGATCGAGCAAAGGAGCTTATCCAATGAACAACAAAACAACGTATGCCAAGTGGTGGGAAATCGTAGATCGACGATGGGAGCACACATTGCATCATGATCTTCATGCTGCAGGTAAACATAACACTTCAACTCTTGTGAATTGTGATTACATATTATTTACAACTCATGTTTTAACATTTATCTTCTAGATGTAGGGCATTTCTTCAACCCCCAATACATGTATAGGACTGATGGGAGGAGGGAGAATTATGACAATTCCTCTGAAGTGTTGATTGGGGCAAAAAATGTAATCAAACGGATGCTAGACAATGAGGATAGAGCAATCATAGCATGCAAACAAATGCATGATTATAGACTTCAACACTACCACTTTGGTACTAGCACGGCACAATGAGCTGCTCAGATTTTGAGTCCAGGTTAGAAGTTACTCATCATATTTATTTGCCTCTAGAATGCGTTGGTTCTACTAATTCTATTTTCTAAAACACTATACATGCTTCATTTACAGCGGATTGGTGGTTGGATCATGGAAGAACTTATGGATATGAAGACTTAGCCTATGTAGCTATTCGGGTTTTAAGCCAAGAACGTCTGCCACAGGGTGTGAGAGAAACTGGAGCACATTTGGCTTGATCCACACAAAACAAAGAAACCGCTTGAAGTCTACACGTCTTGAGAAGTTGGTATTTTGCCACTACAACATGAGATTGAAGCTTAAAAACCTCCAATTAATCAAGCAAGTTCAAGATAGAGAGAAATATAGATCCTCGGGGCAACAACAAGCTGAAGCAACTCCATTGGAGACAATAGATATAGAAGAAGTTTTTGAGGAGGAACATCCACTACATGCATGGGTAAATGCAAGCACTTCGGTTCAACCAGAGTTCGACCCGCATGATCGTGCATGGGCTGTAGGTAAATGACCTTACAATGTACATGCATCATTTATAAATTATTTATTTCTCATGTTAACATGTTTATGTCTCATTTAGGTGAGCTTGATGATGTGCCTTTGCTTCCGGAGTTCGAAACTCCCCCAGCCCCTAAACGCCAAAAGAAGACAGTGGGTGCAAGAGAAAGGAGCACGAAACATGGCATTAGCATTGCAGACTTGGAGACGATCGAGGAAGATATAGATGATGAAACACCGGAGCCAAGCGATAATGTTCAATACAAAACTTCTAATGACTCGACATCGAAGACAAGTACTCCTAGTGAGGGATCCGATCATGGAGGAGATGTCCTAGTTGTCAGCAGTGTACCGCCACCGGCACCCGACCCTATTGTATTCACCGGAGAGGAAGACTTCACCCATGCTACTCAATATCAACATCATGGGAGTAGGGAAGGGAGGGAAGCACAAACCTCAAGTCAACAATATGCACAAAAGGGGAAGCAAGTGGCATCTCAATTGCAAGGGCAAGGGCAAGGCCAAGGAGCATCCGAAGATTCGGGATACAATCCCAACTTCATTCCGCATAGACGGAATGGTTAATGAAGAAGAAGAAGATGCAAGAGGAGTGGGAGCGTCAAGAAAAGCTACGGATGGAGTTTGAGACCATGGAGCAAGTGTCAGATACATCATCTTATGCTTCCACTGAAGGATATTACCAAGGGCAGGGAGGCTACTTGGGATATCCTCAATACCCGGATGCATCATATTACACCGGAGGTGGAGCATATGCACAATCCACTGAATCTGATTCACATTCACATGACTCATATAAGTCATATGGCTCATATCAAGTGCCTGAAATACCGGGCTACACACCAATCACTATCATATATGCGAACACGGATGCCTATAGTCAATATTTGACTCAATATGAGGCATATTACCAACATTATATGTTTTGGACAGATTATGTAAACCTTATGTCCACACAATATAATGTACGATTCCAATAAATACAATTTTTTCATGTATTTCAGTTCATAAATACAAGGTTCATATATTTCCTATTTTTTCATATTTTTTCTAATTTTTTTTCAATTTTTTTAAGGGGGGGATCCACCCCCCTTTAGCTTGGCCAGACCCGGTCGGGCTCGGCCCGGCTCGGCCGAGCCGGGCTCGGGATGGCCGGGTCGGATCGGTTTTGGGCCGACCGATCCGATCCCGATCCCCGAGATTTTGAACCTTGCAAAGGACTCTCCCAATGAGACACCTATTGGAGAGCCATTTTTTGAGGCTCCACCCCTACCACCTCACTTGGCCAGATTATATGAGGCAGAGCAAAAGCATTATCATCGTAGAAGAAAAATGCTTAAGAAAGGAAAAGTAGTTGGGAGTGATGAATCCACTACTGAACCCCAAAAAATTGGCCACTGGGCCATTAAAAAAGGAAAAAGGAGGAGAAGGTCTCTCCGGTTAAGAAAAAAACCTTAACCGGAGAGACCCCTCTTCGCTTAAGAAAGTCCTTAATAGAAGATACCCCTCTCCGATTAAAGGGGTGCCTTAACCGGAGAGACCCCTCTCCGAGTATCTCTCTCTCTTGTAACCGGAGAGACCCCTTGTCGGACGCAGAAATTTTCGTATTGCTTATATTTTTATGTATTGTTTGAGTTTGATATGATTTTTATTCATTTATTTTGCCTTGCGGGGCGTGCCAGATTAAAATCCGCGCGATGCGGAGAGAAGATTTGATGTCCATGGAATGGACAAGTGCGCCACTTTTATCTTTGAACTTATTGGTTCTGCGATTTTTATTCATCAGGCGATTAGGGTAGCGTGTACTGGACCCCTGTCTCCATCGATCAGAATCGATGTTTTGTTTACATCGGGTTAAAAGCCCTTGATGTTATTTTTACATCAATTTGAACCCGAATACCATTGATAGCAAAGTCGAGAGATTATGCATTTTCTAGAAAATTGTAATACGATGTTTTCCCTTTTTATCGAACAAAATGGATTTTGATTTAGAAGAAAGGATTTATTCCTTTGAAAAATGTATTTCATTTTTGAAAAGAAATATGGATTTCTTTTGGGTTTTGAAATATAATTTAGGAAATATGGGAGTGTATACCTATGAATTTATTTGGTGCTTGGATATATTGTGTGCTTTAGAATTTTATTTTGAAAAGGAGTATGAGTTCCTTTTGAGGATTTGACATATGATTTGGAAAATGAGCGGGTATATACCCGTGAATTTATTTGGGATTTGAGTGTATTGTGAATTTTAGGCAGAGTCCTGTATGGACAGGGTGTCCCCATGAAATACGTACATATGCACATATATATTTATGGATATATGAATATGTTTTTGGGCAGAACCCCCGCTTAGGCAGAGTTTCCTTTAAAAGACATATTCATATGAACCATGGATGGCAAAATCGACCGACTCCACTTCGAGTCAGCCGACTCGGAGCGGAATCGGCCCATGCCGACCCGACTGGGGGGGGGGAGATCCCCTCCAACCGATGGACAGTCCCATCAGTTGAAGGGGACTCCCCTTCAACTGATGGAATGTTCCATCAGTTGGGGGGTTTAAATCCCTCTAACCGATGGTATGTTCCATCGGTTGGGGTTTTGAACTTGGGGGGGCTTTGCCTATAAATAGGCCCCCATATGCCCCACTAGGGCGTGTTGATGCTGCTGGAGTTCTGCCCACTTCCTCGGAGATTTGCTCGGCGAAGAGTTGGATTTGCAAATCCTTGGAGTTCCGTTGCACGCGTGTTCTTTGTACTTGTTCTTTATACTCGGTCTTATAGACCTTGTGCTGCCGGATTTCTTCTGTGCCGTATCTTCCTCGAAACGTTGTTCTTTCTTGAACTTTGGCTTCCCTGGAGGGCTTGCTTCCAACTTAATGAATGGGTGTTGAAACCGAAAAATATCGGGGTTTAAACAAGCTCTGAGCGACAAATTTGCCCAGAAAGGACCGGGAATAAACCCCGGTCTTTCCTCTCAAACGCCCGAGATAAACGGGTTCGAGTCCATGCCTCCGTCCGGAGCGATCCGGATGGTACGTCCGAGATGCGGCATTCGAACCTCGTTAGGGCAGAACCAATGCCGGGATGAGCGAAACTCGATGTTCGGGCTTGCGTTCGAGGTCGCGCATGACTCCGACAGATCCGGGAAGGCCAAATGCACGGGCCCTCAGCAAATGGGAGCAAACGCACGTCGGATGCGCGTATGCACGTGCGTGGCACGACTATCAACCAACAACGAACTCCGGAAATCCCCAGAGCTCTCACGTGAGAAAACCGTGGGAAATGGCCAAAGGGATGGGGAGGCCCACCCCTTTCCTAGGTGGGCCAGGCGCCGGTCAGGGCACACCCCCGCCAGGTCGGGCAGGGTGCACCGCCACCGGTCCGCGCGGGGGCGCACCCCCGCCGGGTCGGGCGGGGTGCACCGCCACCGGTCCGCGCGGGGGCGCACCCCCGCCGGTTCGGGCGGGGTGCACCCCCGCCGGTCCGCATAGGGGCGCACCCCCGCCGGTCCGCGCAGGGGCGCACCCCCTCCGGTTCGCGCAGGGGCGCACCCCCGCCGTTCAGCAGGGGAGACCCCCGCCAGGCCAGATCCGGCCTGGCGGGCCTTTGCCCGATCGGGGCCCACCTTTGGATGTCTCGGCGCCTATGTGCTCACACCCCCGCCGGGTCGGGCGGGGTGCACCGCCACCGGTCCGCACGGGGGCGCACCCCCGCCGGTTCGGGCGGGGTGCACCCCCGCCGGTCCGCGCAGGGGCGCACCCCCTCCGGTTCGCGCAGGGGCGCACCCCCGCCGGTTCAGCAGGGGAGACCCCCGCCAGGCCAGATCCGGCCTGGCGGACCTTTGCCCGATCGGGGCCCACCTTTGGATGTCTCGGCGCCTGTGTGCTCGCACCCCCGCCGGGACGGAACCCCCGCCGGGCCACGCACCCTGAACCCCTATAAATAGAGGGGTAGCGTCCCCATTTAAAAGGCGCATTCCTGAAGTAAAAAAATCCTCGGGCGGATCCTTGAAGAAACTCTCCCCAAAGCTGCGAATCCTTGCGCCGTCTCTTCGGCTTGAGTTCCCTGGGCACCGAGGTCCCCTTCGAGTTGGTATTCCGCTCGTGCGAAGCATGAATCGTCGTGGAGAGGGTCGTCCTACTGAAATACCGCAGGTTGTTATATGCAAGACTCGGTCCCGACGTTTTATGCATAAGTCCTCCAATGTTTTAAAATAAACATGTGTAGAGGCACTTTGTCCAACGGAGGCATAAATACCCCATCGTCGACTCAAATATGAGTATCATGATGTGGAAAAATCCGACGGAGGCACAAACACCTCGTCGTTGATGCCAATGTAAACGTGATGCACTGTAAATGCGGAAAAGAAATGAAATGAAAATATTCAAGGGTTCCGGGTCTTTACCCGGTACCCCTCATAAAATAAATCTCTTTGTCTGTTTCCTATAAACAGTCTAGCACGCCCGCAGCGAAAAAAATAATAAAAATACATTCAAAGCCTCTCGTTGGGGCTCTTAATATAAAGATAAGAAATTCCGCATTCCAACAATGGGCTCCCATCCTTAACTTGAAGGGCATTTGGATCCGATATTACCTAAGCAACCATAGGGCTACTTCAAGTAATAATGACCTTTACTTCACATCTAAGTCACCTCTTAAAAGGGACTTCACCCTTATTACTTAAGCAACCAAAAGGGGCTACCTAAGTAACCATTGGGTCATTATAAATGGACTTTGGCCCTTCTTCGGTAGATATCCACCACAACCTTTTTTGGGTTCAACACCCCTCTCCAGGTATCTCTCTCTCTTGTTCCCCTCATGTAAATAGGGGAAACCCCTATAAATACCACATGTAGCCGGACGGCCAAGGGGGGGACTTGGATGGTCAATTGAAGCAGAGATTCTCAAAGTGGGAGATCCGGTTGAAAGAAATCTTGCTCGTGTTCGGCGTGAAGGTACTCGCCCCCGGCAAGCCAAGGTCGTCCCCCTCCGACTGCAAAATCTTTCTGTAAATCTCCCCCCATGTCGAGCTAGACTCCATAAGGGTTTCAAAATTCAAATGTACATGTTTATATCTCCGTGTTGAGCGAGTCTCCATGAAGATGAAAATGTTATGTGATCATGTGTTCATATGTTCCAATATTTAGATATTCTCCATGTCGAGTTAGTCTCCATGGATATAAAATATTTAAACATGTTCATGTGTTCTGATGTTTTAAATATTTTCCATGTTGAGTTAGTCTCCATGGGTATAAAATACTTAAACATCACTATATTTATTCTCCATGTCGAGTAAGTCTCCATGGATGAAAATTATTCTCGTGTTCAAATGTTTCCATGTTGAGCAAGTCTCCAGGGGTATAAACATTTAAACATGTTCATGTTATTTCCCTCATGTTGAGCAAGACTCCATGAGGGTAAAATATGTTTGTGTTCATGTGTATGTCTTCATAAGAAGACTCTGCCCAAGGCATACTCATATCTTCACGAAATATATGTTCATACATGCGTATTTCTATAGAGAGTCTCTGTCCATAAGGAGACTCTGCTCGAAATATGACCGTATGTTCATTACAAATGTTCGTGTGCGTGTATCTGTGTGGAAACTCTCCCTATGGCGGAAACTTTGTTCAAACTTCAAAGACACGACTCATTCAAATATAAATGAATTCTCAAGTTCACGCCCATCTGTCCTGTCAAAAGTGCATGATAAACTCACAAATGGAGTCCATGCCCTCTTTTTCTAAAAATCTATTTCGTCCGATAAAACCAATTCATCATGTTCTTGTTTTCCATAAAAGTGTATACCTCGACTTTACTATCAAGGGTGTTCGGATTTAATCTAATGTAAATCAACATCAAGAATTTAATCCGATGTAAATTAACATCAATTCCGGTCGATGGAAAAGGGTCTAGTACACGATACCCTAATCGCCTGATAAAATTAAAACATGTGGAACAAATATGTTAAAAATAAATAGGCGCAGTCGTCCAATAAATGGACATATAATTTTTCCGCATCGCGCGGATTACAAATTCTGTCTGAATGACAGACTGGCACGCCCTGCAATAAAATAAAAATCAAATCAAATCAAATGCTATCTATAAAATTTTTCCGCATCCAACATCCACTCAATCGCTTGATGATGATGATGGTGGTGGTGATGGTGGTGCAGGTACTGGAGCCACAGGAGGTTAAGGGCTTGGGGGTATCCTTTCAAGATATGCGGATTATTCAGTACCACCCCATCAACAAGAAGGAAGCCAAGGGGAAGCACAAGAACAACATGGGGATATGAAGGCCAACAAAGACAAGCAGGGCATGATTGGGGATATGGGCCTTCTTATCCACCCATTTTTAGTCCTCCAAAGTTGCCATATTTAGATATCAGCTCCAGTACTGGGACAAGTTATTTTGGCAATATTCAAACTACTAGGTATAGTTCTTTCTTCACTCCAGGACAATCAGGAGAAAGTTAAAGTCAACAAGCAACGACACCTCGAAACATCCAAAGAGGATTCCAAGACATCGCCAATTCTTTGTTTGGCTATGGATATACCCAGTATGGAGGACATGACTATGGGCCACCTGTTCAGTTTCATGAGGCAAAGGATGAGGGTTCTGAAATGTCAAATTAACAAGGTATTTTTATTTGGTTCATGTTATAAACTTGTTCTTTATGATACATGAATATGATAAGATTTGAATTTCATTGTGTTTGTATTCAATGAATGTTATATGTGTTTTCATAATTTTCTGCAAAATTTTCTGATTTTTCAGAATTTCTTTGATTTTTTTCACAATTTTTCATCATTTTTTAACATGGCCCATGGAGTCGGGCGGATCCTGCGACTCGACCGGACTCGGATCGGGGTCGGCTGGGTCCGACCTAGCACCCCGATCCGACTATGCCATCCATGGACAGAAGTGCTAGATTAAAACATAGGTGAACAGTGAACACATTATATTCTATTACAGTTCAGGACACAGGTAATACCCTTTTGAAAAAATTGGTTTTCACAGAAATGCATTAATAACAGAAAAATCTGAGTGAAGGTAGAACAATTTAAGACACCGCCCCCAATGAACCTCATCCATCCTCAGCAGCACATCAAACCCCTGCTCCTCCGCCATCTCCAATTCTACCTTAAAATGTTAAAACATCTCCATAGCCAGGATATAACCCTCTTTGGAAATGTCCCTAAACCAATCTTACACAATCCCATTCTTCCGGATTATCCTTCAGAACTTCGGGATTTCTCACAATGACTTGGTCTTCAATAAATAATGTGTCCCCAAACAGAACAAGTTTCTGCAGACATGGTCAGGCAACTATGATTGCATTCAATTGTCTTCGGACAACAATTTGGCAGGTATGAAAAGAGAGATGTATGCACGTATTTGACGGTGTTAAAAGAAGCCCCATACAAGTTACAATCTCCATTCCCCAACATATCCGAATCATACAGAAGAACCATGCT
>JACBKR010004577.1:0-22947 GCA_014218235.1 Colocasia esculenta | reverse complement strand
AATGTTCGGATCTAGCGGAATACCCTCGAAGGTGATTGTGTGGTCAATATGGATCGCTCGCTCTCGTAATAGGAGAGTGAATGCTCTACGGAAGGATGTCTGATAGTCCCTAGCCAGGGCAAGACTACTTATCAGAAAAGGAGTTTTCTGATATAGTTATGCGGCATCTAAACCGAGTGAGTGTGCAATTTAGGGTTTGACATTTGACCATACCCTAAGTGCACTCGAGAGCATGGTACGAGCGAAGGATTATAGTCACGTGGTAACTGATGATACAAAAGGTTCCTTGAATGGGTTGCTGAACCCTAATGCTTTCCAGGATCAAGTGGTGTTGCTTGGCACCCAACTTGATTGGAAGCCCGGTCAATTATCGTAAGACAATAATTGTTGTGTATTAATTAATATGAGATGTTAATTAATTACCATAAGTCAATAAAGAGTTATTGAGCTTAATGGGCTGAAAACTGACTAGCAGTTGGGCCTAGAGGGTCACACGCATAAGAGTTCCGAGCAGACTGGGCAAGGTGTTCTTTATAGACAATGACTGGTTTTTGTGAAAAACTGCGGTGTCTATAATATACGCTGAGAGTTAAACCCTGGGCCAAGCTCCAGGCTTAACCCTGGCCGCCCCCTCCTCTCTCTCTCTCCCAGGGCCCCCCCCCTCTCTCTCCTCTCTCCAGCACTGGTGGAGCTGAGATCCGGGAGACGCGTGGAGAACGAGGAGATCCGTCTGCGTCCGGAGCTCGCGTGGATACGTCTAGAGGCCAGACACTTGAACGCTTGAAGCACCGGCGCCTCCTGCGCCACCTCCTCCCCGGATCCGGGAGTTACGCAACCCCGCAAAGGTAAAGATGAGATCTGCCTGCGAGGTTTACCGTTTGTGTTCGATCCGACCGCCGCAACGATATCTATCTGTGGAAATCGCGTTTCCGCTGCG
The DNA here is from genome assembly GCA_014218235.1 of Colocasia esculenta. Classification (NCBI taxonomy): domain Eukaryota; kingdom Viridiplantae; phylum Streptophyta; class Magnoliopsida; order Alismatales; family Araceae; genus Colocasia; species Colocasia esculenta. Next base: position 22,010 of record JACBKR010004577.1, on the reverse strand, counting down.
CCCCGATCATTTCCTTACACCCTTTACCAAAATAGTGATAATCTAGGTGCACATTGTTAATCGTTGGATAGGTCGTTGAGTTGGGTAAGCTCGGGGACGATAGATTCAAGCCTGCACTGCGGTTTGTGGGTAGTCTTTTGACCCGATCCTATTCAGCTAACAATATTCTCCTTGATATATTTTCTATTTTCTCCCTTTATTTTCATTCGTTTTGATGATTTCTTTTATTTAGCCCAGCATGCATCATGTAAGATTTTGAGCTTTCTCGACTCATTCTAGACTCTTGATGAGCCCTTGTTGAGTGTCCAATCATTCTTCGTTTTTCAAAAAACAAGAAATCTAATTCCACTCCAATCGGAAGGATTGCCTTCGAGTGAGTCGTTCCCTCAGTTTGACAAGAATTTCTCTGTCTGGATTCTCTATAAAAATTTCATCATATTCCTTTGATCCATTTTGGTTGCGAACCGCTCCCAGGACAGAGTCATGAGTTACCTGCCTGGCACGCACATGCCCTCCAAGGCGAAACCTGTAGGCTAATTGGCTAGGGTACTCTCAATCGAGGGGTTGATCATCCTCCTCTTTTCTCCTTCTCGTCCAGACTTGTTCTTCTTGGCATCCTACCCGAGCAGCAGACTCGGGGCTTTCACGAAAATTCCAGTTGCCTGGTAGTTAGACCGGTGTCTCTTTACCTTGGCTTCCACTTTTCAGTCCACTCCGCGTCATTTTCGCTTCGCCGTCACTTCGTGACAACTCCACTCCACTTCCGCTTTGCTACCCTGCAAAGAGGAAGCCAAGGAGGGGTAATCTGTAGACACCGATTCCAACTAATGGGTTGAACCACATTTCATGTTATCATAGTTAGACCCTAGTTGGTCACTCCCTTGAGCCCATCATTAGCCTTGATTGAGCCCATTAACATTTAAAATTGCCTTGAAATTCTGCCCATTATTATTTTGGAGAGTCCTTATGTAATTATAACTCGTATCTTTTATGTAACTGGCTGATAAATGCAAATAATTCGATTTCCTAGTCGCGACATATTGTAGCGCCGCGACTCTAGTCGCGACGGCCCTAGACGCCGCGACAGCCCATGCATGATATCCATGCACGTGGGCTTACTGTCGCGATGCCCCGCCCCGTCGCGTCTCTAGTCGCGACCCCACGACACGCCGCGACAACGCCTGAGCGCACCAGACTCCACAACAACCTCCTATTTATCCTCCTATTGATCCAGCTTTATCCCTAAATATCTCAACCTCTTGGGGTGAGATTTTGGCCCTATGGACTCTTGTGAGGATCCCTTGGACTCTCCCTTGCAATTTTAAAAGGTCATTATCTCCCATTTTGAATTTTGACCATTTTTGAAGAGATAATATTACCCATTTCTCTCTCATGGCTCTATAAAAGAGAGGCCCCTCCTCAAGGATGAGGGGAGCCTCATTGTTACTCCGAAGGGCTGCCAAAATTTCCTTTGACAAATACTTAGCCTCGCAGCCACCCTTTTCCTCCATTTTCCTCACATCCCTCTCCACCAAAGCAACCCATTTCATCATCTATGGAGCACGGGACGTGAGAAGGGCGACTTCAGAATTCTCCTCAAGCTTTTGGACGATCCTTCGAGCTATAGCCACGCCAAGGAGTCGCCCTAATGGAGCTCACTCTCTCTCTTTCTCTTTCTCCTTCTTTTGCATGCATTTTTCATGTTATTCTTAGATAGAACATATTCAGCACACACCCACATTTTTTTTATACACAAAGGGGTTTAAAAACCCCCCAGGTTCGTTCCCTCCATGTTCCCATCATTTCTTTCTATTTTAGAGTAGATACTATGTTTAACGTGTTCTAATAGGGCTTCCTTTTGTTTGTTTTCTTTTGTGGCAGGTATCCAAGTGTCATCCACGAGGAGCTCTTGCCTTCCGGCCGGCTGGAAGACGAGAAGAAGGTCCACACTCCAACAACTCCCACACAAAGAGAACGTGGCGGCGGAGGACGACGCGACAAGAAATGTGACTGGAATCAGCGTCGCGTTATCAGCACTGTCGAGACCGCTAAGGCCGCCGTGACACAAGGTCCGCCCCCTTTCTCTCTCCTCTTCCTAGTTAAGTTAGCCGTCTTCATTTTCTATTTATAAGTAGCTTGCTAGGTGGCGATCACATTCCATGTTCACACACCACTAGATTTAGTACTTGTTCGTCGTGAGGGGGGGGCGTCAATCCCCGTGATTACAATGTGAACTAGATAAGTGAAATTGTGTAAATGATTAGGTGAGAATATGAATCAATGGTATAACATGTAGAATGATAATTCCTTATATGAATGTGATATATCCATGTCAAAACAGCAATCTATTCATGTGTGTAGATGTGTTAACCATGTGAAAATGATCATAGAACCCATGCTAGGAATGTGTTTGTAATATGTGTAACCCCATGTTTAAAATGGTTATTATCTTAGCATGTGAATGTAGTTAAGAATTTAGAGTTTAGTATATTGTAAGTAGGTTTTAAGTCATTGTAAAATTGTTATAATTACTTATCATGCGTAGCATGTGTAGAAATCATGTTTAGGTTTTTCAAACATTATCAAATCCATGCTTTATATGATAATGGTGTAGCATGAGAACGTGAAAAGTCATGTGATGTATGCATGTTTAGTGTGGTTGGAGTTACTTGTTGAGTTCTTTTGGACTCATTCTTGCTTCGGTGTACAGTGTGCAGACATTCCTACTTCTTCCGAGGAGATCGTTAGGAGCGACTTGGAGCGGGAGTAGGAGACTTTTGTCTTGGATTCAACATTGTATTTTCTTCTTTCATAGTTTGTAATAAAGACTCTGCGTAGTCTTATGTGGACATGTAATAATTGAAATTCTCAGTTAGGAAGTATTTTACTTTTCCTTTGCTATAGACTGTGTATAAATGATGATGATGGAATAAGAGTTAATTTCCAATTATTTCATTTTCGCTGTCATGTGATATATATATTTGTGTATGTTTCAGCCTAATTGTACAATGTTGGGTAAATGTCCCACTGTAGCGGTGTTCATTATACCGATGTGGGTTGGTGTAACCGTACCGGCATAAGGAGGGTCGTTACAGCCGGAGTTCTACCCAGTGCAGGCAGCCAGTCCTTTTGTAAGGCCCTCGAATTTTGTCCATATTACATTTTGTGCATATGGTATTTACTTGTTTATGTACATAGTATGTCTACTTAATTTTGTGCATGTTGTATTTATTTATTGTATATATATATATATATATATATGTTGGTTTTGATGTATTTCAGTTCTATCTGAAATCCCTGGTTAACGTCACATCACCTGATGCTAACAACAGGTTGACGGCAACCTATGTGCCGTTGACTCCATGGTCAGGGGATATAGACGACCAGATCGATTGACGTCTACTTCCTACTTAACGGAAGCAAAGTGGCCGTTTACTTCTCCGTTTATGTCTGGGGTTCCAGATCTGAAACGGAAGCATTTTCTTCGGGTCTGTTTAGGAAACAAATCCCAATGGTAGGAATCCTAACCCTAAGCATATCCCGACTCTTAGCCCTATAAAACCTAGTGTTTTCGGCCAGATTAAGACCTTTGGTTCGAAGGGAAGAGCTAGGGTTTGTTGAGAGAAAAACAGATATTTCTGTGGCCTGATCCGATGTTTGAGTGGTTCTTCCGGTGATCTTCTACAACTAGAAGGAGCTCCTAGGGTTGTTGAAGCTTCCCTGACTCCAAGACACCTTCTGTGCGGGCATGAAGACTGGATTTTGGCTGGAGAATTGCACCTTCTTGGCTTGGCCAAGAAGGGCTTCTTTGACAAATTGAACCCTTTAGAGATTTTATCCCAGGCAAGTAACTGAGGGGTATTATCCCTAGACATGTCCCCTAGATTCTAGGTATTCTTACAGATTTTAATTCGTATCCTAGAACCCCCAATTCTCTCTTATATTTGCATTCGGTCTGCACTTTCTGCAAACAGGAAGTTGACGGCAAGCTTGTTGCCGCCAAGTTCCTGAGTTAACAGGAACAGATTGTGTCGTTAACCCACCTTGACGGCAAGGCCCTTGCCTCCAAGTTCGTCTGTTTTTCACAAAACTGTGTTTATCATGCCTGTGTGATGATTTTCAGACTTTTAGATGTCTGTACATGCTGTAAAAATTGTGGTTGGTTAGGTACTGTTGTTAGGTCAAATCATGAGTTTCTGTCAAATTTCTGAGCATGATTTAATTTAATAAAATTTCTATTGTGGTGAAATATGCATGTTTTGACAGTGTTTAATTCGGAATAAATAGATTTATTTCATGATATGATTACAGAAAATTTCCATGATTTTAGGGTTACGGTTTTCATGTTTTAGACCTGTTAGAACCAACAGTTTTACCGTCTATCATGTTGAGTGGATTATCTCGTTAAATTTACATGAAATATATTTTAAAGTTTAAAATAGTTTTACTATTGCAAAAATCTGAGAAATTAGACATGACATACTCCATCTTTAGAGTTTGTGATTAAACTTTGGTACTGTTTTGACATCAATAGATACTATTTGCTTTTAACAAGAGTAATTAGGCCATGTTAAGTATATTGAGTAAGAGCATGTGAATTCCAATGTTTAGCAGCATGTTTAGGCACTATTATAATTAAATTGTCACTGCAAATCAGTCATATTAAGTTTTGTAACCTAAGATATGTATGTTTAATTAAAGTGCATGTGAAAGGGGTTAAATTGTGCATATAAGTGAATGAAACCATGCGATTAAGTGAGATAATGTGTAATATGTGCCGAAATTGACACTGCTACCATAGAAGCTACCATAGACGGCTATGGAACCGTACTGTAGAAAAGTCTCTATGGGAAGGCTCATTATGTATGTGATATCCTGTGGGCAACAGGATGAAATTCTGGAGGTGGACAAGTACCACTGGTTAGGGTGGAGAGGGCTTCTCCCGGTTCTACGCAGTTACCAAGATTCGTCACTATATTGCCTAGGTGACGGTATATGTTATGTGAATGTGTGTCCTTCTTTATGGTGGTTCGGACTATGTGTCACGGCATTAAAGTGTAAAAGTGTGAAAAATGTGAATATGTGCAATGTGAACATGTGATAGTGTTATGTGAATGTGTTAGCATGTGAAAAGATGTGAAACCATGTGAATGTGATATATTTATGTTAAAACAACAAGCTAAAGATGTGAATATGTGTTACAAAAGTATGAGAAAAATGTTAGATATCATGGTAGGATTGTTAATCACTATGTGCTTGATTCCATGATCTAATTGTGTAGAATTATGTAATGATATGGATTGAATTTGGCATAGTGAATCAAGTTAAATATCATGTGTAGAAAGCATGCCATAGGTTAATCATGTATATTTGTTAAATTGACATGAGGCATGTGCCATGTATTTTCCCTTATTGTTTAAAAGAATAGTATGTATGTGATATGTGTAAGGATGTGCCTTTAAGTTGCTTGCTGGGTCTTTTTGGAAGACTCATACTTGCTTTAACATACAGGTGAGACAGGTGTCCCCATACTTAAGGAGGACATAGTGAGGAGGGACTCCGAGCGCGAGGAGTAGCTGCATTTGAGGAGATCACATGTTTAGTTTACTTTCCTTTTACTAGTATGTGGACATGGACATTGTTATTATGGACTTGTATAATTGTGGACATGGTTATTTTCTTTATTCCTATATAGACTGTGGAATGTGTGAATGATGATGGAATAAGATTTCTTTTATTTCCGCTGTCCTCTCTCTTATTTATTTATGTACATCTCGACCTATTGTGTTGTGTTGGGTAAATGTCCCACTGACGGCGCCCTTTGTATCGATGTGGATTGGTATCATCGTACCGGTATAAAGAGGGTCATTACACCTTTTTCTCACTACCTCGCTCTTTGTGGCCCCGAACCACCTAGAGAGGCCAGGCATGGAACTGTGTCTGGCCAGACTGTAGATGTTACTGTTGTGTACTTTGTGCTCTTGCCCCCACTCTGACGAAAGTGGAGGATTGGACTTGGGTCAAAGATAAGTAACGACCGTTGTGTACGACCCTATACCGTACGGTATACCAACACGTCGGTATAGAGAGCGTTGCTACAGTGGGACATTGACCCAACATATACTCTAAGTTGAGTTGTACACCAAATATAGATGTAAAACAGCGGAAATAAAACAACAATATTATTCCATCATCCATATTTTATCCACTGTCCATATAGTACAAAAGAAGCTAAAGTCCACATAATTGAATTTTTAAGTCAAATTACATTGTTCACATTTGAATTACATAATACCCTTGATTACATACTTATGAAATGAAAGTACAACAATGAAATCTTCACAAGAGATGCTACTCCTCTCGCTCGAAGTCACTCCTAACAGTCTCCTCCAAAGAAGAGGAATCACCTGCCACACCTATACGCCGAAGCAAGAGTGAGTCTAAGAGACTTGGCAAGCAATCCACACACATTATACATACACACATCATATGCACCTTTTACTTTCTAATAAAACAATTAACACATGCAACATGGTTTGAACCTTTTAAATTCTATGCATGAAATTCCTATGACATTAAAGGACATGAAACATGCTTTATGTTTCTTTTCACATTAGGTATAAAACCTATAACATGCTCTTCACACATTTCTTTAACATGTTTAATCAACTTAAAACTCATTCCATTCATGCTACAATATATATATATATGCAACTTAAGCATGAAATAACACATGATGTAAGCATTGCTCCTAGCATGGATTCTATTTACATTCTCATACATTTAACACAATTATAAACATGTTTAGCTTGCTATTTTGACATAGATTTAACATACTCATTTAATGTTTCACTAATTCACATGCTATCACATGGTTTTCACACATTCACATATTCATTTGCACAATACACAATTTCACATTCACTTATATACAATCACATTATTCACATTAAATTTCATGACACATAGTCCAAACCACCTCTAGAAGGACACACAATCACATTCACATACCTATCACCTAGGCAAATTAGTGATTGATCTTGGTTAATTGCGCAGAACCCGGAGAAGCACTCTCCACCCTAACCAGTGGTACTTGTCCACCTCCAGGATTTCTCCTAATTGTCCATAAAATTCACACACTATGAACCTTCCCGTAGGGACTTTACTACGGTATGGTTCCACAACCCTCTAAGGTAGCAGTGTCACACATAGCACAGTATATATCTTTTTCATATTGTTCTCATTGTTCACATATATTTGTTTACACTATTGCATTCATTTGTACATGATTTCATAGTTCAGTTTATCTATTAACATGTTACTATTTACAATGTAAAATAGGTCATAAACTAACCCTAATCATGTTGCAATTCACTAAATTATGAACTATTATAGTATGCATACTCCACATTGTCTTTTTTTCTATGTTAAATCTGAATCAACACTTAGTGTTATCCAATCAGCTTGAAAGTTTTACTATAGACTGCTTAAAGGTCAATCATCATGCATACCATTTTTCATATTTTTTGGAAATATACAAAATTTATGAAAATTAGAACAAGTATTCTGCATAATATCAAGAACTCAATTAAGTATGATTCACAGTGTTACATATGTATTTAATATTTCTAAAACTTGTGTCTAATAGTCATGATATCACAAAAAATTTCTGGTATTTTAACATGTACCATACATTTTATTTAAAATTAAAACAGACAATTTATGCTCATTGTTCTATTTTCCAGAAATTTTAAATATTCACATAGCAAATAGAAATTCGCCAAATTTCCTGACATGACCTGATATATATATGCATCTCACAAAAATTTCCTGATATCCTAATTAAATATGGATTCACATAAACAATAATTAATAGGACTAAAACATGCTCAACAATTTCTTTCAGGGATTTTAATAAATAGTGCAATGAATGAAAATTCATCAAAATCACACAGTATGATCCACTGGAGATAGTTGACAATATAGCATTTTTACAGTATATCCTCATATTCGAAAATTCAGAAAATAATTAAAGGTCAGACATGCACGCTGTCACCACCTGAAGACTCAGCGGCGCACAGTGACCGCCAACCAGGTTAACGGCAGCAAAGGTTGCCGCCAAGCTCTGATCTTAATGGCAGCAATTGATGTCGTTAAGTTCCTGTCTACAGAAATGCAGACAGAACTCACAAAAATAAGAGAGAATGGGGGTTCCAGGACACGAATAAATCCGTAAAAATACCTGGGACCTACTAGACACATGCATGGACAATGGTCAAGGATTACTTGCCTCAAAATAAATCGCTAAAGGGAGTTATTTTCCGATGAAGCTCTCCTCGGCTGTGCCAAGAAGCCTTCAAATCCTTCCCCGAACCAGTTTTGTGTTGAAGCAGATAGTACACCGTCCTCAGGGAGCCTTCCTCTATGACCAAACTTCCTCCCAGTCGTGGTAGAACGCCGGAAGAAGCCTCCAATCGTCGGATCAAAGAGTTCAAAGTCTCACATTCGCACAAGGTTTTAGGGTTTTGCCCAAAGAGCAAAAAGTCTCAATCCGGCCGTAAGGAGGTGTTTTTATACAACCTCAGGGTCTTGGGTATGTATAGGTGGGATGGATGACCGTTGGGGGACGGTTTCCTAAACAAGGGCCGAGAAAATCGTGGACATTTCCGGATCTGAAGCACAACAAATTTGGGGAAGTAGACGTCCAGATGCTTGGCCGCCTGCCTGGGTTTAGCATCCATCGATGTGGACGCTGACCTCCCCTTAACATCAACTCATGTTGACGCCAAAAGGGTTTTCGGCCAGACACAGAATTGTAGTAATTCTGCTTACACTAGGTATATACATGCAATGTATCATACATATAACTTAATTATTAAATACAAACATCATGTATGTGATATATATATATATACATATATACATGTACAAATATAAATACTTATACATATATACACATGTACTCAATTACATACATAAGATATATATATACATCACATGACAACAATCTAACCAATATAGGCCAAAATTTGAGGGCCTTACAGGTTGACTAGTGGTAGTGTTTTCCGTAGCTAGTGTCTCTTGTCCAGGCAGGGTTCTCTCTGTCTGCGTTGCCAGCTGTGTGGTGGTCACAATGTGCATGTTTTACAGAGTGTCCGATCGCGGTGTCCTTCCTTTCCGTTGCTAGTTAGTAGCTTTGCTTCCGCACTTTCCCTTGTAGAGTAGAAGATATAACTACTGTTATTTAATTAATTGTTTATATATATATTCTTCTGCCTATTAGAGCCAGTAGGAGATTGGTAGTCCCTACTGATCTTCTGTTGTGAAGCTCATCCCTTCTTTTTCCCAAGTGAGACTTCTCAGCAGTGGCAAGGCGTGCGTCGGGCAGAGTAGGCAGGGCGGTAGTCGTCGTCCCCACAGCTAGCAGTGGTTTCCCCCTTCTGTTTTCTGTCACCCTCGGGGTATGCCCCTAAGGGCTCTGTTCTTCCCCTTTTTACTTGTACTAGCGTGGTGTGTTGGGACTGTACCAAGAGCATACGCTGCGGTCTCGCTCTTGTTTCTGCCTCCGCGGGTGTGCTCCTAGTTCAGTAGTTGACATTTATTTCCCTTACATATTGTGTTAGAACTTGTGTTATAGCCCTTCCAGGTCCCCGGATCCGTGGTCGGCAACCACGAAAATTGGGTTCTCTGCTGGGCCCGAGGGTCGGGTTCTCGGGGTCGTTACACCAAGTCCATCTGCTCCAAGCTCACCTGAAACCTTTACTTATTTTCTTTGAGAGTTAGTTGTTCTGAGAGGATAGCATCATTGTCACGCCCCGATGCGGAATATCGGAACATGAGGCAGTTGCAAGTAAGCGAGTATAGAGCGTAGAATAGACAACAAACCATTGGACAATTTAATAATACGAAATCAAATAACTTTTATTGATAATTCAACTGATGTCTTTTACATCAACTAACTCAGAGCCATAACATAGGGCCCAATTAACTCTAATACATAAGATGGAAATAAAAGACTAACTAAGACAATCTAGAATAACTTGGTGACGTCATAACACTCGTGGATCACTCCTGGTCCTCCCCATCCTCGTGTGTGTATTCATTCTCCTCAGCCTCACCTGAGACACAATGACAAATAACGTAGGGTGAGCGACAATGCCCAGTAGGATTTATATCTCATGGTGCGGGCAAACTTTACATGATTAACGTATTAAAAGCAGAGTTACTATATGATAAAGCGAGAGAGTCAAGTAATGTAAGAGATAGCATGATAGCACGTAATTGGAATAGCACAAGTTTCCAAATATAGCACAGGGCAGGATGGCCATAGCACAAATAGCACAAAGTATAAAATAGCACAATGAGCATGGTATATCACTTTGATTGTCATTTAGATAGTCGAGATAGATAGCACTTGAGTGTAATGCCAAACACTCTGGTTATATAACTCCCGCGGGCAAATAGCACTTTTGGGCGCACATCCCAGGACCTGACCAGGCCCTTTATATATTGCCAGGCATCAGTTATATTGTTTATCTTTAGACAATCAGTCAATGACCAATAGAGAGTACCAAGAAATAAATGAGAGTACTAGATGAATAGACGACAGCAGAGAGAGTGTGAATAGATGAGCGAGTAGAGTGTAGATGAGAACTATAGGTCATTTAACATAAAATGTCGAATTAAACAGGCGATAGTAACAGTTGCACAACACGCGCAATTGGTGTTGGCCATCAGGTGGAATTCACTACCCTTTCACTGGCCATGTTATGCACAGGTCCAGAGGTCCGACGTGATATCAAGATGAGAGAGAACTTCTAAAGCCGTTTGGATCATATCGATCCCTAAGAGGTGTTATGGGCGTTAGGGTACAACCAGCTCGGTCTCCATGAGGGAATCCAGAGTACGGAGTCTTACGGAGATCCTAACAAAAGGTTCCTTGTCTACCAGAACAGAATGTCTGATAGAGAGGTTCCAACTTGTCAAGAGAGTAGTGTGTAAAGAAAACAAGTTGCTCGACATTCCAGAGGAATTCCAGAACAGTGGAGCAGCGGTATTGGTGTTCCAAAACCACGTAATAAACGAAGACAATGTCATGATTAAAATGGGTGATTAATGTGAAATTAATTTAAGTAAATTACTAGATAATTTATTTCATGTATTTTTCGTATCATTTTATGGCAGGGTGAATATTTGGTGTGTGCATGTGCATGAATCATGAACATTGAATGATCGTGCATATTACAGTTTTAAATTAACAAATTATGGGACCTAAATCAAATTTTTATAACATGTTGGTTTACTATTCATTACACAACATTACAGGGTATAAACATGCTTAAATGGTCCAAATGATCATTTAAATAGAGCTAATTTGGGTGCTGGAATAATGTAGCTAAATCGCGTCGGGGGTCCTGGCCGCGATTTGAAGGCGGGCAGAAACGCGTCGGCAGAGACCGCCACGTTCTTGAAACCCTAAATAGTCAAACGGCGTGCTTTCCCAGAGGCAGGAAAACACAGAGAAACACGTCGACCTGCTCGGTCGCGTTTCAGCGGTCGTCTGACAGGTCATATGGCGCACAGTTTGAGGCGCTGGACGCATCAAAATGCGTCGGCCTCGACGGACGCATTTTGGGTAATCGCGGCGGCAGAAGCCGACGCGATAGCAGTGCCATGAATCACATCGCCTGGACTGGACACGATTCAAGCATCAACCCGAAAACAGCAGAAAATGCAGGAAACATGTAGCGACATTCATGCAACGCTTATATCTCTTAAAGTAGGGCACATGGGACAAAGTGATGAACATGAAACTTTTAGAGGACATCAATATGAAGAGATCTATGCCTTTGGACCGGATCGATTTGGTCTCGTAAGGCGTGTAAATATGCATGAACAAGAAACGACACAAATATGCGCAACGATGGGAAAACGCTTATAACTCAAGGATTTCATGATGGAATTTGGGCATATCACTTGAAAATGAATGTAGACACGATGCTCTACAAGATAGGATGATTTAGATTCTTCTTTGGCTCGAGAATACCTACCTTTGTGAAGATCAAAGTCTGGGCTGTGCACAGGTCGAAGCAGAACGTGGTTGGGGAAGAAGCTCCCTTCTCCAGCCGTTCTCCTCTCTTCCTGAAGCCCTAGCTCCGCCACCCATGACCCTAGAAAGTGTGTGAACCTTCCCCATTAGTTTTAGGATGAGTTCTTATATGATTAGGGTTTTTTCCATGTCCTATTGTAACTAGGAAAGGGGGATGCGATTCCAGCTCTTCCCTTCCATGTTTTGGTGATCTCCTCTCCAATTGGAGTGGAAAACCCTCTAGAAGGTTGCTGCAATGGTGGGTGGTGATTTGGCTTGCCATTCATGGTTAACTGCCATGGTTTCAATCCCTCTTTTACCCTTTTTTATTTTCCCCATAATTATGGTTACGAATTTTGGAGTATTGGTCTTGGTTCATAACCCATTCTCTTAATTTGGCCCAATAGCCTTTGTGTGAGCTAATTCCATTCAAGCCCATTACTTTTTATTGTTTATTGAGTTTTATTAATTCATTTATTTTATTATTTTTATTTATCTATTAAAAATATCGGGTTGCTACATCCTCCCCCTCTTAAAAAGAATTTTGTAAGGTCTCGGGTCTTAGCGAATCCTTATTGGGTCTTGTAGAGGTTCGGATGTGGTTGACGACAATGGACATTGCCATTGACTTGTGGTTGACAGCCAGGGCTAGCCGTTGACTTGGTTTTAGCGTTCAGTGATGTGGACATTTGTCGTTGAACTTGACGGCAAGCGGTCCGGACGTCAACCCATTGGCAGTTCAAATAGGCGGCGAGGTATGTGGACGTCTATTTGTGGCTTCTGTAGAAATAGGCCAGCCCGAGAGCAGCAACCTTTCCTCTTCCTTTCCTCTCTTTCCCTCCACTTTTGCCTTTGTCTATTTCCACCACTTCCAATGGTTGATGGGAGCTCGTGGGAAGACCCTGGTACGTGTGGCGGTGTTAGATCGAGTGGGAAACGCGAAGATTTGGTGTGATTCGCGCGGAGACTTCGAGGGTTTCGGCGCGATTGGTGGCTGTTTAGGAGTTTTTGGGGCGTTCTAAGGTAGGGACTTACCCCTTAAACTGTCCTTAACGGATCAGCATGCTTATTTGCGTATATTAGTATGCCAATCGTATTTAGGGTTGGGTTATACCCCATGCCGGGATTTTGGGTGTTTTGGGTGATCCAAGTGTTGGATCGTGGATTTCCGAAGTTCTGGTAGTGTTAGAATGTGAGGAGATGTTTCCCTCCATCAGTTTTATGCTGTTGGGCGGTTTTGCCTAATTGGACTGACCCGGCGCTGTTCTGGGTCTAGGGGACTGAAGATATTACGTCCACATATGTTGACGTTGAGATCTTCAAGGTTGATATAAACGACAAGGTCTATTGCCGTGATTAAGTGTTAGCGGCATTGTGAGTGCCATCTACATCTTGATTGGCGACATTCGATGTTGCCGTTCATATCTTGTGTCCCAGCAGGCCTTGGTTCTTTTTGTGTTTCAAGGCGTTGACAGGCGATGTCCGCCTGTTAACACAATTTGCCAGGCTTAGAGTTGGCTGCTCCGCCTGTGCATATGCGTAATTAACTGTGTCGAGATGTGACACGAGGGTCTGTCTATTGTACGGTGTTTCAGATGTTGAGAGTGTTACCGTCTGTACTCGTGTTGAGTTACCGTGTTTCTGTTTCTGTTTGTCACCTGGACATAGAGCGACGCTCTGTCTAGATGACCGGCGTGTGGGGGGTCCTCCGTCGGTGAGCCAGGACGTTGAGAACGTCTCTGTCCTGTCCGTACTCTGTGGTGTTTCGAGCCGGTCTCCGTGGAGCCCCTTCTCTATTGCTAGGGTCGGCGTAGGGGGAAAACCAGTCGTGGACCAGACGCGAGAGAGAGAGTCTGTAGTGTGCACACGGGTTGGGGTTGAGAGACTCTGTGGTGACGGGACGCCGAGCCACAGACCCTAGCTGAGTCCTACTTACTGTGTGTGAGTGTGTGTTACTGAGCCGCGAGGTTTACAGTTTTGTGTTGTGATGCGACGTGTATTTACTTTCTATTTTACTTTCCGCACTTTAGTACTGTTGCCGGTGGGGGTTACTTTTCCCTATTGGGTCTCTTTTCTTGAGACTCACTCCCCTCCCTTTCAGGTGGGTCGTCGTCGTCGATCCCGTTCAGGCGAGTCTAGCCACTCCGGTGTTGGTGCGCCCTAGCTACAGTGAGTAGTACTTTTTGTTGTACTTCTGTACTCTGTACTTAGCTCGGACTCTGAGTTGTACATGTTATGTTCATGTATAGTGAAATTTTACAGCTTTACATGGTGTGTATCTTCTTATATATAGTCTCCTCGGACATTCACTTTTACCCTTCCGAGCTTGTCTCGTGGGTTAGCGGGTCAGAATTCGAGTTTACTGGTTGGTTACTGGTAATGCGGATTTGGGTCGCTACAGTTGGTATCAGGCCTGGTCTGATGAGATATATATAAGGAAATACCCATCATGTTAACTCAGAGTACAAGAGTACAGTTGCAGCTATTTAGCCCGGAGTTAATTAGTGTATCATGTGTGTGTGTATTTTTGCTTTGTGTATAGTACTATGGCACCTAGGCGATGTCCTAGAGAGGGAGTGGCTGAGCAGGTGACTCGTCAGGAGGCTGGAGACGCCCCGCCACCTCAGCAGACACAGCCTTTGCCACAGGACGCACACAGTGGCATTGTTTCGCCGCCGCCACCTCTCCTCAGGTAGCTCAGGGATTAGACTTGACCAGTTTCTTGAGGGGATGGCTCAGTTGGTTGCTCAGCACCATGATGCGCCTGTACAACAAGGTGGTACTGGGAAGGTGTTGAGGGAGTTCTTACAGTTTCAGCCTCCCAAGTTTTTGGGCCAGCCTGATCCAGACATCGCGCGGGCGTGGTTGGATGCAGTGGAGCGGACTTTCCGTTCCATGGAGTGTGTTCCTAAGGAGCGAGTGTTGTTAGCTAGCCATCAGTTGCAGGCGCAGGCGTTGACTTGGTGGTCTCTGAGTGGGAGACTACTTTCAGTCTCACCCACTTAGACAGATCCTGGCAGGAGTTTGTCGTTTTTCTTTGAGAGGGCCATCTGTCCTACTTACGTTCGGACGGAGAGGTTGTACCAGTTTCTGGACTTGCAGAGAGGGACTCTACTGTAGTGCAGTACAGGGCTAGATTTGTAGAGCTAGGGTGTTATGCTCCGCAGATTATGGAAGATGTGAGTCTGAGGACTCAGCAGTTTGTGAGGGGCCTGAGGCTAGAGCTCAGGCAGTCGCTGATAGTTGCGCGTCACAGACTGGACGCGGCCTATCAGACAGTGGCAGTGTTGGAGGCTGATACTTTACGGACCGTGCTTGGAGCGCAGAGGTTCAGACACAGGTAGTCCCTATTCAGCCTCAGCAGCAGCAGAGTAGTGTGCAGGCGACTCTGAAGGCCACGACTTCCTACGCGTCCACTTCTGCTGGGACGACGGCGAAGTCAGGATCTCGGAGGAAGTTTTTCGCGTGACAGGAGGCAGGCAGAGCAGAGACAGCAGTCTGTTGGGAAGTTTAGCAGCTGGTAGGGTAGCCTTCGCAGCAGGTACAGTGTTCTTTTGCTGGTCAGTGTTACCAGTGTGACCAGATAGGTCACATGGCGCGAGATTGCCCTTTGTTTACCTCGTGTGCCGTAGAAGCAGACCCAGTCACAGCCCCAAGTGCAACAGCACAGCAGGCACCGGCAGCGTCAGCAGGATGGAGGTTCTGGTGGGTCGAGAGGTAGAGGTCGTGTTACTCACTTGACCCGTGCAGACGCGGAGGCAGCTCAGCTAGTAGAGGTACTGTACAGTTTTTGGTTATACAGCTAGAGTTTGTTGATTCCGGTGCCTCTCACTTTTTGTGTTTGAGGAGTTTTTAGACTCCTTTGGAGAGTTGAGTACGGAGAGTCTATTGAGCTAGCAGTAGAGTTTCCGACAGGGGATTTGTCCTTACGTCCTACTGTCTCGAGGAGGTACTGTGCAGTTGCAGGATCATGGTTGTCAGCTCGCTTGTTTGCTTTGCAGTTGCAGGATTATGATGTGATTTTGGGTATGGACTGGTTAGAGCGGTATGGTGCAGTAATGGATTGCCAGAAGAAGAGGGTGCACTTGCGGATACCTGGGGAAGCGGCGTTCTACTTCCAGGGTATCGTACCTCTTACTTTCGCTTTTTAGTTTCTGCTTTGAGGGCAGGGAGGTTGCTTGCTCTGGTTGCTAGGGTTTTCTAGTTTCTGCAATGACCCTTGACCAGGTACCTCGGGAGTGGGGGCATTCCCGTAGTGTGCGAGTTTCCGGATGTTTTTCCAGAAGAGTTTACCTGGTCTACGGCCAGAGAGAGAGATGAGTTACTGTTGAGTTGGTTCCTGGCACTGTACCATTTGCACAGGCACCGTACCGTATGGCACCAGCAGAGTTGAGGGAGCTGAAGAGGCAGCTTGAGGAGTTGTTGGAGAAGGGCTATATTCATCCTAGCTTTTCTCCTGGGGATCACTGTTTGTTTGTCCGGAAGAAGGATGGTAGCCTAAGATTGTGTATTGATTATAGGAAACTGAACCAAGTGACCATCAAGAATAGGTATCCATTGCCTAGGATTGACGATCTCTTTGATCAGCTTCAGTCTGCTCATGTCTTTTCGAAGATCGACCTGAGGTCGGGCTATACAGTTGCGGATTAGAGATTTGACATTGAGAGGACTGCTTTTCGGACCAGGTATAGACATTTTGAGTTTTTGGTGATGCGTTGGGCTCACCAATGCACCAGCGCGCCTTCATGGATCGAGCACGGGTGTTCCACCAGTTATTGGACGGTTTTGTAGTGTTTGTTGACGACATTCTGGTGTACTCCGCTTTGGAGGAGGAGCACGCCGAGCACCTGAGGATCGTGTTACAGACTTTGCGAGAGCACCAGTTGTATGCCAAACTTAGTAAGTGTGAGTTTTGGCTACAACAGGTTCACTTTTTGGGGCACGTGATCTCAGGTGAGGGAGTTTCTGTAGATCCAGCGAAGGTCGAGGCAGTTTTGTAGTGGGAGAGTCCAGGACTGTGTCTGAGATTTGTAGCTTTTTGGGCTTGGCAGGTTACTACTGCAGGTTGTTCGGGACTTTTCTCAGGTTGCTGCACCTTGACTCGGCTGACGAGAAAGGGGGTTCCATTTTGTGGGTCGGAGCAGTGTGAGCAGAGCTTCATAGAGTTGAAGCGACTGCTTACGTCAGCGCCGTCCTTGCGTTACCTTCAGGTGAGGAGGGTTTTGAGGGTTGCACAGATGCTTCAGGTGTGGTCTGGGTGCGTTTTGATGCAGCAAGGCCGAGTGGTGGCCTATGTGTATCGCCAACTTAAGCCCCACGAGGAGAGTTACCCACCCATGACCTAGAGCTTGCAGCTGTGGTGTTTGCTTTGAGGATTTGGCGTCTTACCTATACGGAGTGAGTTTTGTAGTCCGTACCGACCCCAGAGAGTTTGAGGTATGTGTTTTCTCAGAGGGATCTGAATATGAGGCAGCGTCGATGGATGGAATATCTAAAAGACTATGATTTTAGCATTGAGTATAAGCCTGGAAAGCAAATGTAGTTGCAGATGCTTGAGTAGGAAAGCACAGATGAGTCATCTGATGCTAAGGGAGTGGCAGTTGTGGCAGTCTGCAACAGAAGGTCTTTAGAGTTTCATCCAGTCGTCGACTGTGTGTGTTGGGCAGTTTGTTGGCGGCTCCGCCGTTGTGAGACAGATTGTTGAGGCTCAGCGGCAGATCCTAAGTTACACAGTGTGTTACTTCTTCCAGAGGTTGAGCTTCACGAGACGGGACGGTTAGGTTCCGAGATAGACTCTATGTTCTGTTGAGGAGTCTGTCAGGAGAATTGGTTGCAGGAGGCACATGGTTCCAGGTACTCGATTCATCCAGGGTCGACCAAGATGTATCACAGGTTGAAACGTCATTTGGTGGCCTGGGATGAAGAGAGACATAGCGGCTTTTGTTGCTAGGTGTTTGGTCTGTCAGCAGGTGAAGCCGAACATCAGCATCCAGGAGGACTGTGCAGCCGTTAGAGATTCCGATGGGAAGTGGGACCATGTGATGACCGACTTTGTTTGTGGTTTGCTGAGGACAGCTGGAGGTTTTGACAGCATTTGGGTTCTTGTGGACAGATTGAGAAGACTGCTAGATTCTTGCCTGTCAGAACTAGTTGGGGTGTGAGTAGGTTGGCCGCATTGTACGTAGAGCGGATTGTTCCTTTGCACGAGAGTGCCGATCTCTATTGTGTCAGATAGGGATCCTCGCTTCACTTCTGTGTTCTGGCGCAGTTTCCAGAGGGCTTTGGGGACAGAGTTGGCTTTTAGTTCCGCCTACCACCCTCAGTCAGATGGTCAGTCAGAACGGACTATCCAGACTTTAGAGGACATGCTTAGAGCTTGTTGTCTGGAGTGGCGGGGATCATGGACAGCTCACTTGCCGTTGGTCGAGTTCGCATATAATAATAGCTATCACTCCAGTATCGGTATGGCTCCATATGAGGCTTTGTATGGACGACCGTGTCACACTCCACTAGACTAGTTTGAGGTTGGCGAACGGATTGTCACGGGGCCAGAGTTAGTATAGCAGGCAGTTGAGGTAGTTCAGCTTGTGAGGCAGAGGCTTCAGTCAGCTTAGAGTCGGCAGAAGAGTTATGCAGATCAGCGCAGACGACCGCTCGAGTTTCAGGTAGGGGACCAGGGTTTGTCCGTGTGTCTCCTATGAAGGGAGTGGTAAGGTTCGGTGGGCGTGGAAAGTTGAGTCCCCACTTTATTGGACCTTTCACCATTACTGAGCGTGTCGGAGGTTTTAGCGTATAGACTTGAGCTTCCGTCAGAGTTGGCAAGCAGTCCACGATGTGTTTCCACGTGTCGATGCTTCGGAGGTAACTTTCTGATGAGTCTCACGTTCTCCCGAGCACAGAGTGGTCTGAGGTGACTCCAGTGTTGACAGTACCAAAGTTTCCATTGCATATTGAGGATCGTCGAGTTCAGAGGTTGAGGACAAGGCAATCCCCTTAGTTCGTGTTGCGTGGCAACGGATTCAGGTGGTGAGTCGACATGGGAGCGAGAGGACGAAATGCATGAGCAGTTTCCGTACCTCTTTGGTGAGTCTTCTTTCTTTATGTTGTTTGAATTTTAGGGGCAAAATTCTTAAGGGGGGAGGGCTGTAAGGTCTCGGGTCTTAGCGGATCCTTATGGGGTCTTGTAGAGGTTCGGATGTGGGTTGACGACAATGGACATTGCCATTGACTTATGTTGACGGTCAGGGGCTAGCTGTTGACTTGGTTTTAGCATCCAGTGATGTGGACGTTTGTCATTGAACTTAACGGCAAGCGGTCCGGACGTCAACCCATTGGTGGTTCAAATAGGCGGCGAGGTATGTGGACGTCTATTTGTGGCTTCTGTAGAAATAGGCCAGCCCGAGAGCAGCAACCTTTCCTCTTCCTTTCCTCTCTTTCCCTCCACTTTTGCCTTTGTCTATTTCCACCACTTCCAATGGTTGATGGGAGCTCGTGGGAAGACCCTGGTACGTGTGGCGGTGTTAGATCGAGCGGGAAACGCGAAGATTTGGTGTGATTCGCGCGGAGACTTCGAGGGGTTCCGGCGCGATTGGTGGCTGTTTAGGAGTTTTTTGGGGCGTTCTAAGATAGCGACTTAACCGCTTTAAACCCTCCTTAACGGATCAGCATGCTATTTGCGTAGATTAGTATGCTATCGCATTTTAGGGTTGGGTTATACCATGCCAGGATTTTGGGTGTTTTGGGCGATCCAAGTGTTGGATCGTGATTTCCGAAGTTCTGGTAGTGTTAGAAGATGTGAGGAGATGTTTCCCTCCATCAATTTATGGCTGTTGGGGGCGGTTTTGCCTATTGGACTGACCGGACGCTGTTCTGGGTCTAGGGGACTGAAGATATTAACGTCCACATATGTTGACGTTGAGATCTTCAAGGTTGATATAAACGGCAAGGTCTATTGCGTTGATTAAGTGTTAGTGGCATTGTGAGTGTCGTCTACATCTTGATTACGACATTCGATGTTGCCGTTAATATCTGTGTCCCAGTAGGCCTTGGTTCTGTTTTGTGTTTCAAGGTGTTGACATGCGATGTCCGCCTGTTAACACAATTTGCCAGGCTTAGAGTGTGGCTCCGCCTGTGCATATGGTAATTAACTGTGTCGAGATGTGACACGAGGTGTCCGTCTATTGTACGGTGTTTCAGATGTTGAGAGTATTACTGTTTGTACTCACGTTGAGTTGTACGTTCTGTTTCTGTTTGTCACCTGGACATAGAGCGACGCTCTGTCTAGATGACCGGCGTGGGGGTCCTCCGTCGGTGAGCCAAGACGTTGAGAGCGTCTCTGTCCTGTGCGTACTCCTTGTGGTGGTTTCGAGCCGGTCTCCGGGAGCCCCTTCTCTACCGCTAGGGTCAGGCGTAGGGGGAAAAACGGTCGTGGACCAGACGCGAGAGAGAGAGTCTGTAGTGTGCACACGTGGCTGGGGTTGAGAGACTCTGTGGTGACGGGACGCCGAGCCACAGACCCTAGCTGAGTCCTACTTACTGTGTGTGAGTGTGTGTTACTAAGCCGCGAGGTTACAGTTTTGTGTTGTCATGCGACATGTATTTACTTTTTGTTTTTACTTTCCGCACTTTAGTACTGTTGCCGGTGGGGGTTACTTTTCCCTACTGGGTCTCTTTTCTTGAGACTCACTCCCCTCCCTTTCAGGTGGGTCGTCGTCGACTCTCGTTCCAGGCGAGTCTAGCCACTCGGTGTTGGTGCGCCCTAGCTGCAGTGAGTAGTACTTTTTGTTGTACTTCTGTACTCTGTACTTAGCTCGGACTCTGAGTTGTACATGTATGTTTCATGTATAGTGAAATTTTACAGCTTTACATGGTGTGTATCTTCTTATATATAGTCTCCTCGGACATTCACTTTTACCCTCCGAGCTTGTCTCGTGGGTTAGCGGGTCAGAATTCGGGTTACTGGTTGATTACTGGTAATGCGGATTGGGGTCGCTACAAATTGGTCCCCAAATCAATGATCATAAAGGAAAGATGTCTTACGAAAAGATCGGGGTAGTTCGCCTGATGATTCCTTCAGGTCCCATGTGGCTTCCTCCACTCCACGGTATTTCCACAGTACTTTAACCGCGTGGATGGGACGGTTCCTGAGTTGCTGCACCTTTCGTTCTAGTATCTTGACTGGTTTCTCCTCATACGCATGTCCTTGTTCAACACCAACTTTTCATGGCGCGATGTGTGTAGGATCGTACACATATTCCTCAGCATGGAAACATGGAACA
The DNA here is from genome assembly GCA_014218235.1 of Colocasia esculenta. Taxonomy (NCBI): domain Eukaryota; kingdom Viridiplantae; phylum Streptophyta; class Magnoliopsida; order Alismatales; family Araceae; genus Colocasia; species Colocasia esculenta. The sequence goes on along the minus strand of JACBKR010004577.1, from coordinate 644 downwards.
CATTGTGTACACATGCTAGATTGGTAGCAATGCCAGCTGGTAAGCAACCTCACCAACCTTTTCGAGCACCTCAAAGGACCGATGAATCTTGGACTGAGCTTTTCCTTTAACACCAAATCTTCGGATGCCACTGGTAGGGGATACCTTTAAGAGTACATGGTCCCCCACTTGAAATTCTAAATCTCGCCACCTCTTATCAGCATAGTCTTCTGTCTGGACTGAGCAATCTCGATCCGAGATCCGATCTCTAATCACCTGTATATCCTGGTAGTATTTTGTATCATGTCCGAGCCTAACCATTGATGTTCTCCAACTTATTCCAGCATGCAATAGGTCTACAGTTTCTACATAAAGTGCTTCGAATGATGCATTTTAATCTCGCCTGATAGTGTTGTGATAGGAGAAACTCAATCAAAGATAAATGACATTCCAGTAGCCTTGGAAATCTATGTGTAGGCTCTTACATATCTTCAAATATCTGGTTGTGTCTCTCAGTCTGCCAATCATCTGCGGTGAAAAAACGGTACTAAAATTTGTTGCCCAGTTGACGAGCCCAGAGGGGGGGTGAATGGGTCTTTAAAATTAATCTAGAAGATACCTGTAACTAAAACATTCACACAAACGTTCTTCGAAGTAGGTTAGTG
>JACBKR010004576.1:0-23191 GCA_014218235.1 Colocasia esculenta | reverse complement strand
AGCCATAGTCATATAATGTATGTCAGCGGTTTTCAAAGCCGCGGACCAAAAATATATATCAGCGTTCCTAGAGCCACTGAAGAATATATGTCCGCTGTTTTACGTAGCCACAGCCTTAACTATACATTTGTCCACGGTTACATTTTATCTGCTGACATATGCTAAACTTTTGTCAGCGAGCCGCAATAACTGTGGACAAAACATTTTTATGGCAGCGGTCTGTTATAGCCGCTGCTGTATATCTCTTTTGTCCTTAAATTTTCAGCCACGGACATATATTCATTGATAAATGTTGGTTCTCTTGTAGTGCCTGTCCAATCCCATTCAGCAGCAGGTACATGCATGTTTCCATACTTTAGTACGTTTCTTGTCTTCCAATTTTTTTTATAATAGTGTACTTAATTTTTACACAGAGGTAGAGAGCCATCATCCAGAGGTGGAAGAGGTGGCTCAGCCAGCTGGACGCCAGCCATGCTGGATTTCTGGGTAAATTTAATCACTTCAAACTTATTTTATTTGTTATTTACCTTATATGATTCATGTATAAAATTAATGTGCAATTGCAGGGGGAAGATAGATCTAGGATCTGCTTCTGCTATATTACATAGTTGTTGCACGCACATGTTTCAGGGCTAGTGGACTCATTGAAAGAGTTCCCCCTGTCCGTCTGGGATTTGTTATTTGACATGTTCACGGTATTATTTTTTTTTACTCATTTGAAATCATTTCTTTGGTTACTATCTCTCTCTGTTAGTGCACTAACTTGTGTAATTTAATTTATAAACAGTGGAGGTACATGTTCACGAGAGAGGAGGATTGATGATCAGATCATCCCCATATAATTTCATGAATTATATATCTATTTTGGTGATTAACAAAATCCTAACAATTAGTATCTAACAAGTTTTTATGAAGCTTGGTCACAAGAAATAAACCAGGCAAAATCAAGCAAAGACTTGTAAGTAAATCCTTACATTGTTGTTCTTAATTTTTCAGAGCATGAAATTTCTCTAAGTACACATCGACTCACTTTGAAGCATAACGATTTCATAAGTCATCACAAAGAATAACTCTTTCATAAGTTTCATATCGTTTTTGGTTTATATCGATTTCGATCTCAGAGCGATTCACTAAATTATCGCATCGATTTCACTCTCATAACGATTCGACAAGTGAGTATAACGATTTCAATCTCACAACGATTTCGTAAGTGAGCATAACGATTTGCTCTCATAACGATTCGACAAGTGAGTATAACGATTTCAATCTCACAATGATTTCGTAAGTGAGCATAATGATTTGCTCTCATAATGATTCGACAAGTGAGTATAACGATTTCAATCTCACAACGATTTCGTAAGTGAGCATAACGATTTGCTCATAACGATTTGCTTATAGTCATATAACGATTTGGTTATAACAATTTTCTCATAACGATTTGCTTATAGTGTTATAACGATTTGGTCATAATGATTTGCTCATAACGATTTGGTTATAACGATTTGCTCATAACGATTTGCTTATAGTGTTATAACGATTTGGTTATAACGATTTGCTCATAATGATTTGGTTATAACGATTTGCTCATAACGATTTGCTTATAGTGTCATAACGATTTGTTATCCAGAACGATTTAGTTATGAATGCATAACAATTTGTGCGTACACCGATTTGTTTACGAATGAGCAACGATTCACATGAACAATGACTCATTCACAACGATTCAATAAGTCATGTTCATATCGAATTCATGAGCTATAACGACTTGATATTTGAATATCTTGACAAGTCAAAGTCATCCCATATTTCTCTATTATCCATGCATTAAATATAACCGTACATTTCTCTGCACGATGTATGTCCTGATATCTTCTATTCTTATGCTCCTACATGTAATAACTTTTTGGAAAGATAGAATGAAAATTGCTATTTTGATGTATTCTCACTCTAACGTTGACTAACAACAAGAGACAGCTTAGTTGTCTACGTTTTAGTATTTAATGTGTGCAAGTCTCTGACAGCACGACTCTATACAACGTTGGATAAAGTAGAAGCTGGAGGATATCAAGAAGGATTTTCTTCTTACATGCATGGAACGTAAAGAACCGTTGACTACAAAAGAAAGCCATGCAGTCTAACGTTCTCGGAACATAGAGACAACGGATACTTCAATGGCTACATTTTTCAAAGAAGATATAAATAGAAGACTGGTGCCAACGTGAAGATCCGATCTTGAGAATTCAAAATCTACAAGCACCATAGAAGAGCTCAAGTCTCACTCCATCGTCTTGTTGTAGCTATTTGCTCTCTGTGTCTAGTGTAGAATCTTGAGAGAGCTTTTGTGAACTGAGAGTGTTCTTCTTTGTAGATATTTTCCTCTCAGTCTTCGCTTCAGATCAAGCATTGTGCTATTAGCTTGGTCTAGGGGCGTATCATCCCTTGAACACATCTTTGTGTTATTCCCTTCGTGTTGAAGGAAGACTTGGGGGTTCCAGGGTGTTGTTCCCTTCGTGTTGAAGGAAGACCTGGAGGGTTCCAGGGTGTTGTATTCCTCTTCGGGTTGTGAAGAGAAGACCAGCTGCAGCTGGGTGTGTAAGTGTCCTTGAGGGGGACAGTACCCTTGGGTAGTGAATCCTGAGTTGTTGCTCAGGGACTGGATGCAGGACTCTTGTGGAGAAGAGGTCCGAACCAGGATAAAATCTTGTGTAGTGTGATTGCTTGCTTTGTAATTGTTGTTTACTTTTCACTAACGCTAACAATCAACGAAGTACTTATTGTGTGAACATTTTTGTGGGAAGGTTTAGGTATTCAAATTTTAAGAATCACATTCACCCCCCTCTGGACTTGCTAACTAGGCAACAAGGATCTCCCTCAAGCATGAGCCGTCTGGGAGTCTACTTCCCAGACTAATTTCAGAAAGTCGCTTTGGGAGGCCTGGGACAAGGCGGCGAAGATCGCTGGCAGCCAGGATCTCATAGCTTGGATGGATTATAGCCCAGTGTGGATGAGGAGGGACTATTGGGAAACCTTTGTCATCGTTGGGTTACTGGACCATGGCAGGAGAGGTCACAGGCGGCTAAACGCAATTGGGCAACTCATCCGGAAAAGAATGTGCAAACTAGTGGGTCGGTGTCTTATGCGACCCACAACCAGAAATTGGTAAGTATATTAACTTTCAATTATTTAATACATTAATTATTATTGTGAAGCTAACTAGTTTTGTTGAATTGTAAGCGTCACGAGCTTGAGCGTTGCCCTACATTTCACGAGTTATTTGATCATACTCATAAGCGGAAGGGGGAGGATGACTATGTCAGCGAGAGTGCTCGCACGATTGCCGTAAGTCAAAATATAATTTTTTATTCAATTTGGATATTAAAAAAATATTCAATAAATAATAAATTTTTAATTTGTTCTGCAGGAGACCTATGATAAGACGATGGCGGATCACCATGCAGAGGGCACTCCCTAGCTAGAGTTGGATCTGGAGGCCTGGGTCGACGCAGCGGGAGGGCCGAGGAAGGGCCGAGTGTAGGGCTTTGGGGACAGCCTGGATACTACTCTAGTGTTTTCCTTATATGCGAGTTCAGTCGCTCCTCCGGCCTACGCGTGTTTTTCTGCTGTGACACCCGACAGTGGTGGAGACGACATCATAACCCTCATCCGGGAATAGTTGTCGCAGCAGCTATTGCTTCACCTTGAGGCCATGGTCGAGCAGCTAGTGGTTGCCATCCGATAAGCAGGCACATCACAGCAAGCCCCTCAGATCAGTATTACTTTTAATTTCTTATAGTTTGAATGAAATGAAACCACTAATCTAAACTGTTAAAACATACAAACCACTAATATAAGAAAAATCCAAATGTAAAGGGTTAGATCGGCATGTCGTTCGCTCCGACATGACTTGGTGGGTGAAAGTGACGTGTGGGAACTGATGGAATCCTAATCGGATTCCCAGTTTGGGTTCAGCTCTCAAACAACTAATCTTAAAAAAAACCAAATGAAAAGGATCAGAACACGCAACCTGGGGGTCCAAAGTCTGAAATAGGGATCCGATCGGCGTGCCGTTTGCTCCGATACGATCGGGTGGTGAGAGTGACGTGTGGGAACTGATGGAATCCTAATCAGATTCCCGATTTGGGTCGGCACTCAAACCACTAATCTTAAAAAAACCAAAATGAAAAGGATCAAAACACATAACCCAAGGGTCCAAAATCTGAAATAGGGATCCAATCGGCATGTCGTTCACTCCGACACGACCGGGTGGGTAAGAGTGACATATGGGAACTGACGGAATCCTAATCGGATTCCCGATTTAGGTTCGGCGCTCAAGCCACTAGTATTAAAAAAACCCAAATAAAAAAGATCAAACATGCAACCTGGGGGTCCAAAATCTGAAATAGGGATCTGATCGGCATGCTGTTCACTCTGACACGATCAAGTGGGTGAGAGTGATGTGTGGGAACTGACGGAATCCTAATCGAATTCGGGGTTTGGGTTCGGCACTCAAACCACTAATCTTAAAAAAACCCAAATAAATAGGATCAGAACACGCAATGTGGAGGTCCAAAATTTGAAATAGGGATCCGATTGGCATGCCGTTTACTCCAACACAACTGGATGGGTGAGAGTGATGTCTGGAAACTAACGGAATACTAATCGGATTCCCGATTTGGGTTCGACGTCCAAACCACTAATCTTAAGAAAACCTAAATGAAAATGATCAGAACACGCAACCCAAGGGTCCAAAATCTGAAATAGGGATCCGATCGGCGTGCCGTTTGCTCCGATACGATCGGGTGGGTGAGAGTGACATATGGGAACTGATAGAATCCTAATCGGATTCCTAGTTTGGGTTTGGCGCTCAAACCAATAATCTTAAAAAAACCCAAATGAAAAGGATCAGAACACGCAACTTGGGGGTCCAAAATATGAAATAGGGATCTGATCGCCGTGTCGTTCACTCCGATACGACCAGGTGGGTGAGAGTGGAGTGTGGGAATTGAAGGAATCCTAATCGGATTCCCGGTTTGAGTTCGGCGCTCAAACCACTAATCTTAAAAAAATCCAACTGAAAAAGATCAGAACACGCAACCCGAGGTCCAAAATCTGAAATAGGGATTCGATCGTCGTGTCGTTCACTCCGACACGATCGGGTGTGTGAGAGTGACGTATGAGAACTGACGGAATTCTAATCAGATTGCCGGTTTGGGTTCGGCGCTCAAACCACTAATCTTAAAAAAATCCAAATGAAAATGATCAGAACGTGCAACCCTGGGGTCCAAAATCTGAAATAGGAATCAGATCGGCGTGCCGTTCACTCCGACATGACTAGGTGGGTGAGAGTGACGTGTGGGAACTCACGGAATCCTAATCGGATTCCCAGTTTGGGTTCGACACTCAAACCAATAATCTTAAAAAAACCCAAATGAAAAGGATTGGAACACGCAACCTTTAGGTCCAAAATCTGAAATAGGGATCTGATCGACGTGCCGTTCGCTCCGACACAACTGTTGGGTGAGAGTGATGTTTGAAAATCCTATGTCTGATTGTCTTGGCAAGGTACTTTGATCCTTGTCTCTGGGGTGGTTAGGACTCCTCATGGTTGGCGTCATGCATGAGGGGTCAGGCGTGACGACGGTTTCATCCCACAAGTTAAACATGGGTGGTTAGGCTCACTAAGTTCGGCAAATTTGAGTATGTATGTATATGTAACATCTTATTTCGGCAAGTGGTTAGCTATATGTTATGCATCCTCTGAGAGCTTTGCTGATGCCATTTGCAAGATTTTGAATCCCTGCCAAGCAATCATGTCTTTGAAATATGATTTATGCATATCTATGAACATGCAACCTGTTAAGTCTTCCTTGTGATGTATATAACTTTTGTGCTTCTATAACCTCATAACTGTGCTTTATTCCAAGCTCTTATGTGTAGATCCTGGCTCTCGTCTTAAAAAGACTCAAGTCTCCACAAGAAAAATATAAAGAAAAATAAAGAGGAAGATGGAGCACAACTCTAGGAGGTGTACATGATCGTCAATTTGTAGATTCTGCTTTTTTATTATTTTGAACTGGGAAGCACTACACGGAAAACAATGAGAAAACACAGGAAAATAAAAGGTGGAGCACAACTCCTGAATATGATCGCGGAATACCTTTAAGAGAGGGGAGATGTGTGTGAGGTTGCGGGTTTGTTTCATCTTCTATGAGCACGTCCGGCCGTGGTAGAAGGCTTTTCTTGATGATTACCATTGATCTCTCCTTCGTGCCCCATGTGGCACCTTTCTTCATGTACCAAGGTGGATCTATGGGAGATAAAGATGAATGTAGAGGGATAAATCCAAACAAGGGAGTTCAAGGAAATTAACCCGGAGGCGACAACTAAAGGAGTTGGGTGCTTGACTCGGAATGGAATATTTCAAATTACTTGGAGTTGAAGTGAGAATGGCTCTCAAGTTGCATTGGGAGAGTGGTTTTCAAGTGTGATTTCAAAATATGCATGTATGCTGGGCTAAAGGGAAAAATAAGGGTAAAAAGATATAAAATAATCAAAGATATTATGTTACAATGATGAGTTGAGTCAGAACACCAGGTTTTTCAGGTGTGGGTTTGTCATCCTCATGTGCAAAGCATAACGGTCTGTCCATGCGGCTAAGGATCCTCTGGAATAATCATTGTTTTTGATAAAGGGGAACTCAAATCCCAGATTTCTTAGAGCCACAAGATCCTTGATATGCTCTAAGGGTAATAACATACAGAAAATATAGATAAGTGATAGTAAGAGTAGTAGCGATTGTAGCCTGGTTGCTTGTGGTAGTGTGAGATGAGGAAACTCAAACCTGCACTCAAAAATCATTAGCCAAGAAATGATAGCGTCATGGAATAAAATCATTCAAGCATGAAGCATGGATAAAGCATTCAATAGCATTCATAAGCTCATTCAATTGTGTGTTTAAACCATGAGGATAAATGGATTGGCCAAATGGGAAGATTGGAGTTCAATGGCAGAAGGAGCCAACTGATTGGAAGAATTGGATTGACCTGACATGATGAAGAATTAGGTGCAATGTGCTTGCCCTGTGCAATACCATCAAAGATTTTTTTTTGGTTTTGGAGATATTCAAATTTTTATGGAGATTTTGAAAATATTTGATTTTTATGAGAATTTTAGAAATACTTGATTTTTTATGGAGAATTTTAAAAATATTCATCTTTTTTTTGTTGATTTTGGAAACATTGCCATGCCATGGCAGCATTAAGGTTACGACAACCGACTCCAGGGGTTTTTGTTACCTCCCCTTTCATTAAGGAATGCTCAGAGTAAGGCGTGCATTTAAAGTGGTGCTCTGTGGCTAACTGCTCATGGTTAACTATATCACTATCAGAGCCATACCTAAAAAGGCAACTTGGTCTGGTAGGGAGAAGGGAAGAAAAATTAGAGATAAGCTTCATAAGGCTTTTGAAGAGCAGGGTTTGTGTAACGTCGCGTGTTTTTCGGATCTTCATGGATCCTGTCTTAGTGGGTTTGGTGGCCAATGTGTGGCCCATTAGCTTGAGTTTTAGGTGCTCTCGTTGGTTGTGAGGCTTTGTGGGCCGGCAGATTGGGCCCAAAGCGCTCACATGTTTTCTACCTGTGAATGCGACAAGGGTGTGCATCGCGTTTTGAACTCGACGGCCCTGGTGGTTGCGTTCTGCTTGCCGATCGAGGGGCGGTCTTCGTCTGCATGCTCGCCATGTGTCGCACGTTGGGAAGCATGCTGACGTCAGTCTTGAGAAGGTGACGGCCTCCTACGTTGCATTCAGGTCACGATAGAGGGCTATGTCGCGTTCTCAATTGTGATGCGTTTTTATGCAAGGTCGGCCTAACAGAGCTTTCACAAGCTCTGTTCGACTAGGGGAGGCTTTTGCAGAGGATTTCTGGGCGATTCAGAATTTTGGAGTGGTTTTCGGTGCGCTCTCGCCGCGAGGACGTTGCATGGAGCGGGGGAGACGTCGTGCTGTGGTTGGATTGTGTGTTCTTCGCGAAGGTAGGGAGATCCGACCTCGTTTTACTGTGTGGATTGTGTATGATGTATGTTTAGACTGTTTATCGCTTTATAAACAGTAGATATCATGCTAGGGCATTCATTAAAGCATAAAAAATGGGAATTAAACGTGGTTTGTATGGCTTGTGGGGGTGATCCGGGGAGAGCATCCCGGATTAGGGTTCCTACCTGTGAAAGCAACGTAACCCCCTGTCGCGTTCAGAACGCGACAGGCCGACCCGTCACGTTCAGGTTCTTGAATGCGACATATCGGGGTGTCACATTCTGAAGGTGACACTACCCCACGTCGCGACCTGAGCCGAGAGGTCCTATTGTGTATGCATTTGTGGTACGATTATCCGATTATCGATATTTTGTGTGCATGGCTAGTGTGCGTGGTGCATTGGCATCCGCAGTGCTTGTTGAGCGTGACGTTTATGTGGTTGGACGTGTTGTTTACGAGGTTGGCTTGTGGTTTATGTGGTTTGAGCGGTGTGTATAAGGTTGGTTGGTTTGTGGTGACTAGGCAGCGAGGTTCTGGTGTGAACCTAGCCTTAGTCCTTTAAAGTCTATTATAAATTGTATATCTTAAATGATTATCATGTATTGAGTTTGGTACGGCTGTGGAGGTTGTTGAGTGTGTGTTTTGATGATGACATATTAATGATGTCTACACTCTTATACTTTGATTTTAATGATGACCAAAACATTTGGTTGTGAGTGTTGTCCAAACACTCACACTTTGATTTTGATGATGACATATTGCACATATTACAATGATAACATAACAACATGTTCTTTATGCTTAAGTTTCATATTTTACTAATAATGACATGTTTTGATGGTCCACTCTTTATATTTACAAGTTTGCAAAGTTTTGTCAAAATAGTGTCAACACTAGTTGAAAGATAGGTTGACACTACCAGTCTGCCCAGCAAGTTCCTGAAGAACAATCTGCCAGTCAGGTCGACATTAGCCAAGAGTAAGGTCGACACTAGTTGCCATCCAGTGAACTAGTTTTGGAGATATTCTCAGGTTTACAGAGTATATACAAAAGTAGGTCGACACTACTTGACAGTAAGGTCAACTCTACCAGTCTGCTCAGCAAGTTCCTAAAGAACAAGCTGCTAGTAAGGTCGACACTAGCTGAGAGTAAGGTCGACACTAGTTGTCATCCAGTGAACTAGTTTTGGAGATATTCTCAGGAGGTCGACTCTGTCTGTTGATCAGGTCGACACTAGAGTTCTTCCAGTAAAGGGAAATTGAAATGTAGGTCGACACTCTTTTTCTGTAAACCCAGAATTGTGCAGAGCATAAAATCCAGCGGCTGTGATCTCTTTCTGAGATCTTTATGGGAGATGCTATATTTACCAAATTGCCCTTTCATCCAAGTGGCAATGAGGTAAATGCCTTTTGGACACGTGGCAGCCTTGGGTGCACTCTAGGTTTTTGTTAACACCTTTCTCATGTTCATGGGACTGCACAGTGGCTATATAAGCCTCCATCTCATCTGAAGCAGCCATCCTTTAAGCCATTCATCGATTCCATCTAAGAGGACATGGGGATCAAGGTCAAGCAGTGAGAGAAAGCTCTAGAGTGCTGAAACAGAAGCAGATCAAGAAGAAAAGCAACAGAGGAAGAAGAAGGAATCATGCAAGCAACAGATATGAAAACAGAGCATCGTGGATCTTGCATAGAAGAAGCATCAGAGCTAATAAGATGAGGAAGATCTGAAGGCAGGTGGAAGAGGAAGCCAGTGCAAGAGCAGAAGCACAAAGTTCAGCATCTGTGGAGAAACTCAAGAGCATAAGTTTAGATATGAAATTCTCTGTAAATCAGATCTGAAATAGGGTATCATGAATTGAGGCTGATTTGAAGGAGTTCAGATCAAATTGGTTGAGCAGCACAACTAGATGATGCATATGCGCAAGATGATTTGAAGCACTCCTTCAACTCTCAAGATCTGAAGATTCAGAGTTCAGATTACACAGTCCAAAGGGAATTGGGCAAAACCGAAGGACTGGTGTTTGAGGATTTGTTTCCCTTAACTCTGATCTTCTTGTGTATTTGATTGTTTCCTTTTAAACTTTTTTCCGAACTCCTTGAGTGCTCCTACTGGTGATAGGAGTGTTGATCCCATACTGTGTGTTTGTGGATTGAGAAGGTTTATCAAACCTTGAAGCTGTGAATCAACGGATAAGCTGTGTAATCAGCAGTGTGCAAGCTGTGAGTCAACGTTCAAACTGTGAGTCAGCAGGTGTTTGAAGCTGTGAATCAGCGGTTTAGTGAAGCCTCACTTGGTTTGAGTGAGGGGTGGATGTAGGTCTCCGTCTGGGAGCCGAATCACCTAAAAAATCTCCCGTGCAATGGTTTAATATATTTTCAACTAGATGCTTGCATAGGTTTCTGCATTCACATTGCTTATCTAATTTCCTCTCACATCAATTCACTCATTCACATCAGTTCAGTAAAATTGTGAGTTTGTTTAGATCTTTAATGTGAAGTAAATTTTTAATAGTTTAAACTTTCCGCTGCAAATCTATTCAACCCCCCCTTCTACATTTGCCATTTCACTGCATCTAAGATCCAACAATTGGTATCAGAGCCTCGGCTCTCTATTCTTGTGGTTAAACAGCCCGTAGAGTACTTGTGAAATGGATCTAAGGGGATATATGCCAGAAGGGCACTCTATGTATAAACCTCCTTATTTTGATGAGTCAAACTATACTTATGGGAAGACTCGTATGCAGGTTTTCTTAAGAGCCCAGAATCATCAAATCTGGAAGGTAGTGAGTAGTGGACCATATGAGCTCCCAGAGGATGAAGAAAAATGGACAACAGAGCAGGTCAAGAAGTGAAATGCTATTTAGAGTGCAATGAACATCATGCACTGCTCCCTTCACCCAAGAGAGTTTTCAAGAGTCTCCTCATGTGCAACTGGCAAAGAAGTATGGGATCGTCTAATGGTAATTTACGAAGGTACTTCTGAGGTAAAGGAAACCAAACTCAATTTTTTAATTTCTGAGTATGAAGCCTTTAAAATGGAAAATGATGAAACCATCTCAGAGATGTATGGTAGGTTAACTCTTTTGACAAATGGGTTGAAGAGTCTAGGAAAAACATTTACTGAATATGAACTTGTCAGAAAAATTCTTAGATCCTTAACTTCTATGTGGCATACAAAGGCTACTGTAGTTGAAGAGTCTAGGAATTTGTCTACTATGACTATTGATCAATTGATTAGTTCCTTAATGACATATGAATTGGGTTTGAAAAGAACAGATAATGATATGAACAAATAGAAGTCACTAGCACTTAAAGCAAGTCCAAATTTGAAAGAAACAATTGAGGAAGAAGAATCTTCAAGCTTAGGTGGCTCAAGTGAATTTGCCTTGCTTACAAGAAAATTCAGAAAGTTTCTAAGAAAAGAAGGTAAAATTTTTCTTAGTAAAGGACCTCAGGTAGACAACTCTTCCAAGCAGAAACATTTGCTAATAAAAATTCTAACAGAGTTATTTGTTATAATTGCAGGAAACCAGGGCATGAAAAACCAGAATGCCCGAATGTTCAGAAAGAGTTTCAACCCAAGTGGAAGAAAAATAAGCCCAAAGCTATGATTAGAACTTGGAGTGAAGAAGAAGATGATGAGGATGAAGAAAATGCAAAGATGATGAAAATGAAAGCATAATATGCTTGATGGCTAGAGAGAGCTCCAATGATTTGGTAACTTCCAATGATATTCTGAATTCATGTTCTACTTCTGACAGTGATAATGAAGAAATTGTCTTATGATGATTTGAAAAATCTTTGTGAACATTTGTATAAAAGAATAAAGAAAATAAAATCTGAAAATAAGATTCTAAAACTTGAAATCTAAACGAATGAGACCATGTTGAAAAATTCTCAAATCATTTGAAAAGAAAATGAAAATCTGAAATATGAAGTTGAACACTTAAAGAAATAAATTACAAACATGGCTCATGATCATCAAGTAAATGATAAGCTTAAACAATTTGTTGAAGAAAATCATCATCTGAAAAAGAAGATTAAATGCATGTTGCATGAAAAACCCTTGGACAATGATTGTAGGAATTTAAGAAACAAAATTGTTGATTTAGAAAAACACATTGCACAATTTAAAAATGAAATGAATAAAATGAAAAATGGTTTGGATGCCATACTGCACAAACTCCAATTTTTAGAAAAAGAAATTTCTGCATTAAGAGCTGAAAAGGAAAAGATGAAAAGTGAGCTCTTTACTGCTTTGGAGAAGGTAAAAGTTTTTGAAATGAACAAAACTGTTGCTAACAGGAACTTCATTTTATCAAATGAAATTAGTAAAAGTCCTTGTTCAGAAAATGTTCAGAAACAAAAGGAGAAAATAAGGAAAACACAGCAAATAAAAAGAAACATGTGTTTGCTAAAACAACCAGAAACAGAAAATTGAAAAACAACAAGTTTCTACAAAAGTTCCCAACCTTCTTCATCAACTCAAAGTGCTCCAAGGAAAGCTTCAAGTTCATATCACGTTAGAAGCTACCAAAAGGTAAAGCTCCTCAAGGAAAATGGGGTTCCAGCATAAGTACTCAAGGAAAGGTATGTACCAGGTAAGGATTCTCAACCTACTTTTATTGCAATAAACTTGGTCATCTTGCCAAACATTGCTGGAATAAAAATCAAAATTTCAATAAACATGCCAAATCAGTCCAATGCTTTACATGTCATAAATTTGGTGACATTTCCAAGGATTGTTGGTACAGAAATGATCATTGTGTGCAAGCTCCGAAATTCCATACAAATGCATATGTCAACACACATAGGAATAAATATCATGTTCATACTGAAAATGTTCAGAAATTTCATGTGTATAGGCACAGTAATGTTGCACAAAATCATTCTATTTTTGCTCATATCAAAAATAAAAAAATAGAAAAATTCATAAAAACATAGATGCATTGAACAAGAAAAAGAAGAATTCTTGAACTAATTCTGCTCATAGTTCCATTAATGGAAAAAATGCATCTATATAAAAATTAAAATCTATATGGATTCAAAAGCTATTGTTGAATTCTAATAATGGTTTCATTACAAGACCCAAGGAAGTGTGGGTCCCAAAGGTAACTTGATCAGCAAGCTAATAAGCCTTGTAGCCATATTCTTCCATCTAGAATCAAGACAATGGCTATCCAAGGCAAGAAATGTTGAAGAACACAATTAAAATCTTTGAAAAAGAAATAAAGATTGTTCAGGTAAAATCTCATATCATTTCAGAATTGAACAGTTTAAGTTGGAACAACGTTTTATATTTCTATTGAACAATGAGAGTGTGCTTTGTTGTTACTGCCCCCAACAATAATTCATCTTAACTATAGGTGTCATGTTTGTATTAAGTTGCTCGTAAAAATTTATCCATGATTGACAGTGCACATTAACCTCCCTATGACTTATTGGTATATCAAATGGTGAAATGTGGAAGGACAAGTTATGCTTGTCTGAAAACTATCATTATGCGTGAGTAAAATACTCCGCCAAGTACCAAAAGTCATGTTTGCATAAAGGTAAATGTGTGTGTGCCTAATCATGTGTAAATTACTTGCAAACTTTTTCATTCCATGCACATGTTAAGGGGGAGTAAATTTGATATAAAAAGAAATGTTCTTGCTGCTGCATTCTAAAATTTTTTTTATGACTTGTGTCAACTCATTAAAGATCTTGTGTCGACACAATTTGTTCAAGTTTGTGTTCAGAAATACTCATCTTGAATCTGTTTTAGATAGTGAATTGAGGACAAATCTTCTATATTCTGAAATTGTTGTGTTGTTTGATGTTCATATTGCATGAAATAAAATAGTCATGTTCACTCTCTTGAATCTCAACCATCAACACTTTGAATGATACTTGATCATAATTTTTTACTTTTTTTGTTCTCATTTGGAATGAACTCACACATCTCTGCTCTGTGTGAAAGATTCAATCACAGAATCAATTCTTGGCTTATTCTTGATCTCTCCATGTTTCATTCAAATCTATTCAAGGTTCCATTGATATTTTTATATGAGAAATATATTTTTTAAAATATCTGGAATATTTGTGCTCTTGGATTAAACATGAAGATGAAACCACTGTCGAAAACTCCGTAGAACCTACACGTCGTGACCACCACACGGATGGCAACGCAGACAGAGAGAACCCTGCCTGGATAAGAGACACTAGCTATGGAAACTGCTATCACTAGTCAACCAGTCAAGTATGTCTACTGACGTCTTACCCTCGACCCAGGTCCAAACCTCCACGTCTCGTCAGAGTGGAGGCAGAAGCACAATGTACACAATAGTAACCGTCGTACTCTAGCTAGACTACGGTCCCACGCCATGCCTCGCTAAGTGGTTCTGGGACCACAAAGAGCAAGGCAGTGAGAAAAAGGACTGGCTGGCTTGCACTGGGTAGAACTTCGGTCATCCTCGGTGTCCCAGACCAACCAAGAGAGCTCTACAAACGACTCGACGCCACTGTCCTAACCATCATTTCCCCCTCAACTCTAGAGTCTGTGACTCGAGTACACTCGTCGCCTCGAACGCTCCCTCTAAGGCGTACGAGGATGGGGGTCCCAGGCAAACGGTAACAACCTCTCTCACGGGATAAGCCCTCAGGTGCCGAGCACCGGGCGAAGGACTAGTGTAGGACCGTACTAGGAACTAGCACTAGTGCTACGAGTACAAAAAGAACCATAAATGGTGAAGACTCCATGAGAAACGGAACTTTGCAAGATCTACCTGTATCTGACACTGTCGCGACGCCCAGGGCCGTCGTGACACTGTTTCAACGTCCCTAGTCATCACGACCATGTCGCGATGCTCCAGGCTGCCGCGACCATGTCGCGACGCCTTAGGGTGTCACGACCATGTGCGGCGGCTAGGCCAGTGTTGACATGATCGCGACCCCTAAGCTGGTCATGACCTCAACCACCCCAAAACTGGTACAAATGCATCCATAAGTGGGAGGGGAGCATGGGAAACGCATGGGAAAGCTTAAAAACATACAAACCACCCTCAAACCCCACGATTTATACATTACACAAGGAGATCTACACTCGAGGGAAAACCTCACAACACTAAGCATGGATATCACACCCCACAAACCCCAAAGCCACGGAAAACCACATCTCAAGGGGGGGGGGGGGGGAGCATGCTTAGAATGAGAGGAGACAAGGGTCCCTACTTCAAGGAGTAGAGCCGACCCGTTGTGGCCTTCACGTTAGAATGGCCACCTCCTCCTCGCTCCTAGCACCACGACCACGCCGCCTACACAAACAGGCGTCACCTCCTCGCCAAGAACGCCTAAGAACAAGCCAAGAACTGCCAGAGAAGAAGAGGGGGAGGAGAAGAAAGGGGGTTGCCTGCCTTGGTTTTGAACCGACAGCCCTTAAGACGTGACAGGTAGAGCCGGCGTGACAGTAAGCATGTCGTGATGCCCCATGTCGCAACTGCCAAGCCCGACACGACACCAAAAGGCGGTCAAACTTGAAAGACTGGGAAACCAGAACACGACGGTCTGCCAGGTCGCGTCAACGCTATACACACCTGACACCCGACAAGGCTGTTCTGACAGAAAGGATAGCGGTCAGATTGGTCAAAAAAGCAGTCACATCGCCTACAGACGCTGCGACAATAACGTGACGCCCACCCACGTAGTGATCATGTCGCGACGGCCAGGTGTGCCGTGACCGAAAGCCTGTCGCGATAGGCTCCCCTGGTATGACCATGTCACGACCAGGGTGTCCATCGCGACCCTGAGGATAGGTTAAAGGGCCCAAGATGGTCAGGTTTTACAATTTGAGTTCCTTCCTTGGCACAACCATTAGAAGATTCAGTCTCATTAAATATTGGGCCTTTTTGAATTGATTGATGGACCAATATTTGTAGGGACATGCGTACGATCGGGTTCATTTTGAATCCCACAAGGACTTTGTTACTCTTTGCCTAGCCCTGTTATATTAATTGATTGATTTGATTTGCATATATATGACCAGACTCATTTTGAATCCTGTGGGGACTTTGCCGCTCTTGTCATGCATTTGACTTTCATGTTTATTGCTCATTTGGTTGATTGCCCTTTTTGAGACATCCTCTCATCAGAGAGTGCTTCAGGTTGGTTGTCTTGCCCACCTCTACTACCTGTATTTCAGTTGAATGATAGGAGAAACAGACTTTCATGCCCCCAGGCATAGCCATGATATTGACGGTGTCTTCCAAAGCTGGCTGCTTAGGGTGTCGTGAAGTGTGTGAAGTTCATATGCCAAAGAAAAAGTTTAATAATAAGGGAGGGAACTTTGGACTCTTGGCATAGAGCTTTCATAATAGGAGTGCTGACAATATTGAATATTCATCTTTTTATAGATTTTTGACATAGATAAGCAATATAGTAGATTTTCAAAATTAGAATTAAGAGGGTAAAAGAAGACAAATGCCCTGCATTCTGGCGAAACTCAGAGGTCTAAGAGAATGTACAGAATTATACAAAAATTAAAAAATTCATGGGGACTAAAACCTTAAAAACAGTGGGAGAAAGGATGGATGCCTTGATCGAATATAAAAAGATGAGAAGGATGGGAAGAATTTGGAGACTCTGGGGGGACCAGAGGGAGTAAAAGAAGAGGGGTGCGAGGCCCGGTAAAAAGAAAAGAATCTGAAAGGTTTGGAGGAGAGAAAGGTAAAAAAGGGCCGCGAGGGGCCAAAAAGGGAGGTGTGCCACATGGGGTATGGAGGGAAGACGTGTCGTGTGGGGCACAGGAGAGAGATGTGTCACGTGGGCCACAGGAGGGAGATGTGCCGCGTGGGGCACTACAAGGAAGGGTGCCATGAGGGGTACGGTGAGGTGGATGGAAACAATGGTGTGTGCCACATGGGGCAGGGGGGAGAAGGGCGTGAACATGACGTTGTGCCACGAGGGGCATGAGGCAGAGAATATGGAGTACAAATAGGGGCGCGATGCCTAGTACATGAGAATGGATCAAAAAACATGGAAATAAAATGCCTCTCGTGGGGTCAGAATGTGGAGAACCCATGGGAAGGTGCTGATGAGCATGAAATAGGATGTAAATGGAGATGAGGGGGGTGGAGGTCTCTTATTCTTTAGCCTTGCCCAATGTTAGGATTCTACTTGGGAATTGGCTTTTGGACCCTCATGTATTTCCTCACATAGTGTGCCCAGCATGCGGATGGTCTAGCTCTTCTCACATGCCTTGAACGGCTCTCATTGAATAATGGGATGTTGACTACCGTCGGAGTTTCAAGCAACAGTGGCAACTCCCTTGAAATATAATTGAGTAAAAGGGTGAGGAGTTCCACTGGTAGAGTTGGAAGCAACAATGGAGGGACCGTGCCTAATGATTGTATAATGTTTGATAGGGAAAGGGACACGTGCCCTTGGGTAATTGAATTCACCAATGATGTGGCGGTAGAGTGTGTGAAAACAATTCTCATGGTTGCCCCCTTCACTTGAGTGGGAAGGTTCACAACAAATGTGTGAGAGGTCATGAGAGCATGGAGGGAGAATTTCCCTATGAGTATTTTGAATTGAATGGGGTTGGCAACTGGGACGATTGGCATAGTGTTAGAGGGCCTTTAAGGACTTCCATTCAGTGGATGTACCCGGTATATTGACAATGATCGACATGCATGGAATATATTCTTGGATTTTGAAAAGCATGCCCGGTCCCGAGACTTCCTTCTTTTTCTGACTCTGCCCATTGCTCATCGGTCATTTGCACCCGTTCCGTTGGATGGGGGTGGTTATAATGAGTGGAGTGGAAGGCCGTATGGCTTGTGTCGGTGTAATGGGTATGATAAGGAGTACTTGCTCAATTGAGTTGCTAATGGTGTTGGCATAATGGGAGGTGTAATAATGGGTTTAATGATTGGTAGAGGCTTAATAAAGGAGGGTTTGGTGATAATGGATGGTAGTGAGGGAGGGGTAGATAAAATGGTGTACAAACATGACCTTGGAAGGTTCATCCTCGTAACACCAGGTAGTTTTATAGAGGGGTTGGTTCTTAACAACTTCAGCCCGAGCAATTGGCTGTGGTGGAGGTGGAGGTTGTGGTGGAAGATTAGGTATGACAACGAGAGCGAGTGCAACATAGATAGTTGGAGCTTCTTCAGTTGTAGGGGTATTGAATGGACCAGTTGGAGGTTGAACTATCTGAGGAGCATGAAGTAATGGACACCTGGGTGGAGGCATGTTGGTGTACGGGGATGTATATGAAGGTGTATATGGAGTGGATGTTTGGTGAGGTGGATGGTGGATGGCGTCTACTGATCTATCCTACCTTGGACCTTGCTTGAATAAATCTATGATCGAAGTGTCCATTAGATGTGTCTGAATGTAACGTCGCGACCTCAATCGAGAGGGGTCCCGGGAGAACCCTTTCAAGGACCACCCCAAAACTGGTACAAACACATCCATAAGTGGGAGGGGAGCATGGGAAACGCATAGGAAAGCTTATAAACATACACACCACCCTCAAACCCCACGATTTATGCATTACACAAGGAGATCTACACTCGAGGGAAAACCTCACAACACTGAGCATGGCTCTCACACCCCACAAACCCCAAAGCCATGGAGAAACCAAGATCTCAAGGGGGAGGGGAGCATGCTTAGAACGAGAGGAGATAAGGGTCCCTACCTCAAGGAGTAGAGCCGACCCATTGTGGCCTTCACGTCAGAATGGCCACCTATTCCTCACTCCTAGCACCACTAGCACACTACCTACATGAATGGGCATCACCTCCCTAAAAAGAACGCCCAAGAACAAGCCAGGAATTGCCAGAGAAGAAGACGGGTCAGAGGGGGAGGAAGAAGAATGGAAGGGGAAGAAGAAAGGGGATTGCCTGCCTCAGTTTTGAACCGACGACCCCCAAGATGCGATGGGTCGAGCCGGCGTGACAGTAAGCATGTCGCGATGCCCCTGGGTATCGTGACCATGTCGTGACCGCCAAGCCCAGCACAACACCAAAAGGCGGTCAAACCTCGAAGACCATGAAACAAGAACTCGACGGTCTGCCAGGTCGCGTCAATGCTGTATGCACCAGACACCCGACAAGGCTGTTCTGACAGAAAGGACAGCGGACAAATCGGTCAAAAAAGCAGTCACGTTGCCTTCAGACGCCATGACAAGAACGCGACGCCCACCCCCATCGTGACCATGTAGCGACGGCCAGGTGTGCCGCGACCAAAAGCCTGTCGCGATAGGATCCCCTGGCACGACCATGTCGCGACCAGGTTGTCCGTCGCGACCCTTAGGACAGGGCCAAGGGCCCAAGAAGGTCGAGTTCTACAGTTTGACTTCCTTCCTTGGCACAACCATTAGAAGATTCAGTCTCTTTAAATATTGGGCCTTTTTGAATTGATTGATGGACCATTATTTGTAGGGACATGCGTACGACCGGTTCATTTTGATTCCCACAGGGACTTTGCCTAGCCCTGTTATATTAATTGATTGATTTGATTTGCATACATATGACTAGACTCATTTTGAATTCTGTGGGGACTTTGCCTCTCTTGTCATGCATTTGACTTTGATGTTCATTGGTCATTTGGTTGATTGCCCTTTTTGAGACATCCTCTCATCAGAGAGTGCTTCAGGTTGGTTGTCTTGCCCACCTCTACTACCTGTATTTCAGCTGAATGATAGGAGAAACAGATTTTCGTGCCCCCAGGCATAGCCATGTTATTAACGGTGTCTTCCAAAGCTGGCGGCTTAGGGTGCCGTGAAGTGTGTGAAGTGCCCATGCCAAGGAAAAACTTTAATAATAAGGGAGGGAACTTTGGAATCTTGGCGCCGAGCTTTCATAATAGGAGTGCTGTTGTAGCATGACAACATTGAATATTAATCTTTTTATAGATTTTTGACACAGATAAGCAATATAGTAGCTTTTCAAAATTAGAATTAAGAGGGTAAAAGAGGACAAATGCCCTGCGTTGGGGCAAAACTCAGAGGTCTAAGAGAATGTTCAGAATTATACAATAATTGAAAAATTCATGGGGACTAAAACCTCAAAAATAGTGGGAGAAAGGGTGGATGCCTTGATCGAATATAGAAAGATGAGAAGGATGGGAAGAATTTGGAGACTCCAGGGGGACCGGAGGGAGTAAAAGAAGAGGGGCGCGAGGCTCGGTAAAAGGAAAAGAATCCGAAAGGTTTGGAGGAGAGAAAAGTAAAAAAGGGCCACGAGGGGCCGAAAAGGGAGGTGTGCCACATGGGAATGGTGGGAAGACGTGTCGTGTGGGGCACAGGAGGGAGATGTGTCGCGTGGGCCGCAGGAGGGAGATGTGCCGCGTGGGGCACTACAAGGAAGGGTGCCATGAGGGCACGGTGAGGTGGATGGAAAAAATGGTGTGTGCCACATGGGGCACGGAGGGGAGAAGGCGTGAACATGACGATGTGCCACGAGGGGCATGAGTCAGAGAATATGGAGTACAAATAGAGGCGCGATGCCTAGTACAGAAGAATGGATCATAAAATAGATGGAAGTAAAATGCCTCTCGTGGGGTCGGAATGTGGAGAACCCACGGAAAGGTGCTGGTGAGCAAGAAATAGGATGTAAATGGAGATGAGGGAGGCGAAGGTCTCATATCCTTTAGGCTTGCCCAGTGTTTGGGATTCCGCTTGGGAATTGGCTTTTGGACCCTCATGTATTTCCTCACATAGTGTGCCTAGCATGCGGATAGTCTAGCTCTTCTCACATGACTTCAACGGCTCTCATTGGATAATGGGATGTTGACTTTCGTCGGAGTTTCAAGCAACAACGGCAACTCCCTTGGAATATTATTGAGTAAAAGGGTGGGGAGTTCCACTGGTAGAGTTGGAAGCAACAATGGAGGGACCGTGCCCAAAGATTGTATAATGTTTGATAGGGAAAGGGACACGTGCCCTTGGGTAATTGAATTCACCAATGATGTGGCGATAGAGTGTGTGAAAACAATTCCTATGGTTGACCCTTTCACTTGAGTGGGAAGGTTCACAATAAATGTGTGGGAGGTCATGAGAGCATGGAGGGAGAATTTCCCTATGAGTATTTTGAATTGAATGGGGTTGGCAACTGGGATGATTGGCATAGTGTTAGAGGGCCTCTAATTGAATGGGGTTGACAATGATCGACATGCATGGAATTATTTTGGATTTTAAAAAGCATGCCGGTCCCGAGACTTCCTTCTTTTTCTGACTCTGCCCATTGCTCATTGGTCATTTGCACCCTTTCCATTGGATGGGGGAGGTTATAATGAGTGGAGTGGAAGGCCGTATGGCTTGTGTCGGTGTAATAGGTATGATAGGGAGTACTTGCTTAGATTGAGTTGCCAATGGTTGCATAATGGGAGGTGTAATAATGGGTTTAATGATTGGTAGAGGCTTAATAAAGGAGGGTTTGGTGATAATGGATGGTAGTGAGGGAGGGGTAGATAAAATGGCATACAAACATGACCTTGGAAGTTTCATCCTCGTAACACCAGGTAGTTTCATGGAGGGGTTGGTTATTAACAACTTCAGCCCGAGCAATTGGCTGTGGTGGATGTTGTGGTGGAAGAGTAGGTACGACAATGAGAGCGGGTGCTACATAGATAGTTGGAGCTTCTTCAGTTGTAGGGGTATTGAATGGCCCAGTTGGAGGTTGAACTGTCCGTGGAGGATGAAGTAATGGACATCTAGGTGGAGGCATGTTGGTGTATGGGTATATATATGAAGGTGTATATGGAGTGGATGTTTTGTGAGGTGGATGGTGGATGGCGTCTACTGATCTGTCGTACCTTAGACCTTGCTTGAATAAATCTACGATCGAATAGTCCATTAGTTGTGTATGAATGTAATGTGCCCACTCATAGAGCTTTTCCTTTGTATTAAGTTTATTATTTTTTTTGAATTGATATGACAAGGAGTGAACCTCCAATGTGAATATCGGGTTTTTTGTTTTATTTTATATATTGATGTATTAAGTTTATTCACGACCAATATGTGCTTGAACCTCGGAGTAGAGTTGGAAATGATAATTTTGACTTGCTCTGACTCCGAGAGCACATGTTGCAATCTGGTGGCCATTGACCTCCAACGGTCAGCAAAGTGGACAAATTCTTCATTAGGCCTCATCTTCTTGGATGCTAGATCCGTGATGGAGAGAGATGGGCTGACGTGGTCTCTATATCTCTGAAGGAATTTTTTTTGTAAGATGCGGAAGTCCTCTGCCTCTCTTGGCTCTAATGAGTAAACCATTTAAGTGCAGGGCCGTCAAGAGACTTTCTAAAGAGGAATGCCAATGTAAGGGGATCTCGTTGCTAATGGGATGACTCATAGAGGAATTATTTAACATGAATAAAGGGATTGCTCATGCCTTTATATAGCCGATACGTTGGCATCTCCGAATGATGTGTATGAACTTCAGGGAGAGCGGTATGGAGGCAACAGAGTCACCCGTGGAGTTAGTGAGTTTGTTCAATTCTTTCTCCATATTGTTAAACTTATGGGGAAGAGCATGATGGAGTTGGGTGGATTGCCACTGAGCATGTGAGAGTGTACATGAGGGAGGCCGTGTATTCATGGGCCTTCCCAAGGGTTGGTCCATATCTACCAGAGCACAGGAGGTGAAATGGCTAGAGGGCCGAGGTGAATAATGTACAGGAAGAGGTGGCAAAGTCGCCGGAACATACAAAGGTGGATGTCTTTTGGGATGAGGAGAGGAAGGAGTCCCACCCTCAACCAAGGATTGTATGAGATTGAGTTTTTAATGGATGAGTTGTTCTAATGCATGTAGCACATTTTGTACATCTGAATTATGGTGGGGAGAAGGCTCTCTCCTAGCATTGATTGGAGTTACATTTGAGGGAATATCAAATTGGTTAGTGCACGGTGTGCGCACATAACCATAAGAAGTTGAAGTTTGTCCCTCATGGTGGAGAGATGGACGGATATGAGATTGAAATGACTGGCCATCTAAGCTATCCTCATAGTCCATATTAAAATTAACATGATGATTATATGAGTCCATCTTAATAAGGCAAGTCAGCCCAAAAGAGAGACGAATTTGGAGGTTGATAAGCAATATAATAGCTGTTCAAAATAAGAATTTGGAGTGTAAAAGAGAGACGAATGCCCTGCATTGGGGCGAGACTCAG
>JACBKR010004575.1:0-22937 GCA_014218235.1 Colocasia esculenta | reverse complement strand
CTCTCTGTGCTCAAAGAAATCTTCTCATTTGTAAGAGCCTGTGTGGTCCTTGGAGAGAAAAACCTTGTTAAATCTCTTTCTCTCTCGGGGCTTAGGAGCTTCAGGTTGTAGCTGGTTAAGCTAGAATCTGAAGCCTGTTTTCACAACCTTTTTCTGATTAGTTTGTGTTCCCTTCTGGACGAAGGAAGACCTGGTGGTATCCAGGGTGGTAGTTGTTCCCTTCTGGACGAAGGAAGACCTGGTGGTATCCAGGGTGGTTGTTGTTCCCTTCAGGCTGAAGGAAGACCAGTTGAGGCTGGGTGTAAGGATCCTTAAGGGGATTGTACCCTTGATAGTAAAATCCTGAGGTATTGCTCAGGGACTGGACGTAGGTCTCCTGTGGAGAGGAGTTCCGAACCAGGATAAAATCCTTGTGTCTTGTGGATGTGTTTTGTGTGATTGTTATCTTGTTTGCTCTAACTCTAACCTTGTTATTAAGTTGTGCAATCTTTTCAGTAGACAGGTTTTAATCAAAGATCGAAGTTTTAATAACCCATTCACCCCCTCTGGGCTAGCTAGCTGGGCAACACATGTCCCACTGTGACACGCCCTTTTACCGATGGGGAGGTATAATCGTCGGTATGACGAGGGTCGTTACATTGATCTTTTAATGAGCTCCATATGGAAATTTTGGCAGGAGTTGATCAAATGTTTCAAGAGCTTTTGGTTCGGTGCCGGATCAATCTCTTCTGTATCATATTGTGTGATTGTTGTTTTGTGGGCTGGAAGGGGCACGGATGCGCTAGGGTACATCCGATGAAACATTCGCCCGCTCGGAGGGCAAGATTTTGGTGATGGGAGGGGTAGGGGTAGTGGTGAAGG
The DNA here is from genome assembly GCA_014218235.1 of Colocasia esculenta. NCBI lineage: Eukaryota > Viridiplantae > Streptophyta > Magnoliopsida > Alismatales > Araceae > Colocasia > Colocasia esculenta. The sequence goes on along the minus strand of JACBKR010004575.1, from coordinate 22,076 downwards.
ACGGAAGGGCGGAAGGGTTGGCTAGGTATGGTGCGGTGTAGGGGAGAGAGGACGTTGTTGGGTGGAGGAAAGATAGGCGACGCGACTGGGGATAGATGGTAGGTGATGGTGGCAATGTTGGGGTGTAAGGGAGGAAGGCATGGTGGACGTAGGTGCGGGCCAGGTGGGCTTGACGTGAGAAATAACCAGAAGCTGGCCTACTCATAGTCGTCATCGAAGCCCACTGGGCTTCTGGTGGTGATGGTGGATGACGGGGTGTTAAGTGTGCGGTGGAGGAGGTGGTGGAGCTGGTGAGGGTTCGGAGCGGCTGATGTTGCGGCATGGGATTAGGATTATGCCTAGATCATTCGAGCTGTTGCGGCTACTGCTGTTGCTGGTGTTGTTGCTGGGAAGGCTGGTATTGCTGCTTTGTTGTTGTTGCTGCTGTTGTTGTTGCTGCGGTGCTGTCGCCTCTGTGTTGCTGCTGTTGCCTCTGGCCCTGCTGGTCCCTCAAAGTTGGATCAACCTCTTCATTTCTGCCCAATCAATCTGGTCTGTCATAGAGATCATATATCAAGTCCTGGAATTGAAAGCAATCGGACACATTGTGGCCCGGATGACGATGATAGACGCAGTACTTGTTTGATGGGCCGCCATATTCCAATTTGCCTTCTCAAGAGGAGTCTTAAGGCATTTAGGGCATGAGGGCTGCAAAAACATCAGCTAGAGACTCGGGCAATGGAGGGTATTGGGCTCTCTTGGGCCCATTGGGTTTCCTGGGTGCATAGCCATTTGAGGTGGAGGGACCTGGGAGTATTGGTGCTAATTTTGAGGAGGATTTTGTCCTTGGGAAGGTGGCTGCCTATTGTTGTTGTTGTTCCAAGGCTGTGGGTTTGCTGGGTATAGGGGGACCTACCTACCGGGCTTGAGGATTGCTAACGGCACCTACTTGTTCGTTGGTCTGGATTCCTTCGGTGACTGGGCCTTGCGGCTTCTTGGCATAGCGAGCTTTGGGGGTTTCAAACATGGAATGTATAGGCGAGTCCTTGAGTTGGGTTTGGATGAAACGGGCTCGACTATATAATTGGTGCATGGTAGAGATGTCGTTCATGGCCAAGATAGCTCGGTAGGTGGGTGTGGGCATTGGAGATCAACAGCTTTACTTTCTCCTCTCAGGCATTGGGCAACGGACTTTGGCGGCCAAAGAGCGCCATCGGTCAACATAGGTGGAGAAATCTCTTCTGGCTTCATCTTTTCAGCCACTAAATCCACGAAAGAGTATTCGGGTCCTCCCGATCTTGGAATTGCTGCAGAAACCTTTCTTGGACGATTTGGAAGTCCTCGGCTTCCTCGGGAGGCAATGAATAGAACCACTCTAAGGCTGGACCATCTAGTGATTTTCTGAACAGATATGCCATGAGATGGCGATCATATTTGTGTGGTGTTGATTCATAGACAAAGTCTTCAAATGAATGTAGGGTCCCCCACCCCAGAGTATCGACGATATACCGGGAGCTCGGACTGGGGAGGCACCCGGAAGTATGGAAGGACGGGAGGGCAATGTCAGCTACCTTCCAAGGATCAATTTGCCTCCGGAGGTCATGAAGCTCCTTTCATACTTGTCCATTCCGCCAAGAAATCGGAAGGAGATTGGATCTGATGAGTAGGGACAAGGGAGTGTGGCTGCTCGAAGGAGTGAGACCTCTCGTGAGGAAGGGGAGCTGGTTCGGCCGTATAATATGTAGTGGGAGGAGACCGAGGCCGAACATCTCGTGGGGGAGGTAGCTTGGTTCTGAAAAATGAATGGCCCGAGGACAGAGAGGTGTAGGGTCTGCCCCAGACGAAGAAAGGTGAGGGGCTGAAGCGACGTGGACGGAGGAATCCGTCCGGTCGGGCTGGATTTTGACCCCGGGGAGATAAAGGTTGTTTCCCCTTGGCAGCAGCTATGAACTCTCGGACTTGGTCCGGAGTGAGGTGAGGAAGGAGCTGGCTGAATGAGAATGGGGTCATCACCCCCAGGAGGAGAGGGAGGACGGGATCGAATCCCGGTGATAGAGGGAGGCTGGATACGCCGGGAGAACGGTCATGGGGGGTGGGCTACCTCCTCGAGCAACCCGAGGGGAAGGGCATCGTCGGCAAGGACCCGGAATTGGTCCATGTCGAAGAGGGGATTATGATATAGCACAAGGGTCGGAGGAGACTGACTCGGTCTCCCTAAACAATGACGCATACACCCTCCAACCAATTTGGGGGGGAACCGACACACCTAAACTCTATCACGACAAGAAAGACAGGGATGAGAAGGGGGATTGAAGCACTCAAGTTATTATGCTTAAAAACGCAAATTTCTTAAGATTTGAACTTGACCTTTTAAATGAATTGATTAAAGAGATGTCACTCGGTCATGCGGTCCCTAATAGGAATGGACTCAAGTGCTCCGGTATGACTAAGGGTGGTACACACTCACATGAGGGTGGCTCAAACTAAAGGTACAACGGGTACAACCGGCCCGGCGAACCGCAACGTGCGTACGGCCACAGGGACTTACGAAGGTCCTCGGAAGGCGGGCCCGAGTCAGCCTACTAGTGCTCGTAGGTGAGAGGACTCACTCAACCAAGGGGGAACTTGATCAAATGGGTTGAGCAGCGTATGCAATGGGCCTAAATGCCCGAAATGTATGCACAAGTGATAGATGAGAAGAAAACAGGGCGACCAGATGGGTCTCGGGCCGAGTCGCGGAGGCCGGGTACGCCGCGAACCTATCGCGACAGCGCGAGCGGCCGCGATAATGATAGGCCCGAAGACACAGTGAATCACCAGCCCAACTCAAACAGACTACCCTACCAAATGATAAAAGCACCAAATTCCTAAATTAATACAGCATGGATCAGGAAGCACCCAGAAATCGATTCATGGATGGAAGCTTTAACAAACAGAGCGTACTGTTGACGCGACGCTCACCGGCGGCGCGACCTTGTCGCGTCCTTGCGCTACGCCGGACCAGACCCGAAAACTTACAAATAAAAAATAAAAGGAAAACCCGAACCCTACAGGATTCTAACATCTAAAGACACGACAATACATGGCACAAAGACATGGAACAGGGATGCATGATCTTATAAAAGCAGGATAAGGCCGTATGAGAAGAAAACATTGACCTGCTATCGCGTCGTTGGCCAGCGACGCGACGTTATCGCGTCACCGCGATGCGTCGCGACATGAATCGAGGGACAGAAAGCAGGAAACAAAGAACAAAAAAGACTAATAGGGCACCGAAAGGATAAAAAAGGAAGAAAACATGGCAAGCAAGCATGTTAGATCTACGAGGGTAGCACTGAAGGTCCCACCGTGATCGCCAAAAGGTGTATTCACAGGGATGTACCCCCTCAACACAGACATGGATATCAAATATGATGGCATGGAAAATAGGATGTGATCGCCACCCAGATAGTCGCCTAAAAATGAAAATGAGATGATGGCTGACTTAAACTAGGAAAAGGAGAGAGAACAGAAACGAACCTGATGTCGCGGTCGCCATTGGCACCGCGATAGACTGGTAACGCGTCAGCTTCCGTCGACGGGTCTATAGTCGCGTCACTCTCGGTCGTCACGTTCTCTGAATGCGGGAGAAATAGGGTAGGGACCTTCTTCTCGTCCTCCAGCCGGCTAGAGGATGAGAGCTTCTCGTAGACCTCACCTTCTTGCTGATAATTGCAATTTTTTAGCGTTAAATCTCATATATATAGTTGAGTTAGACATCTATGTCTATAAATAATGTGTATTTGATTTTAATTTTTATCTCATCCATGGATAAGTTTTCGAGCATTTTAGTTAAATTTTTGGGATAGAACACATGTTAGATTTTCATTTAACAAGTCATTGCTTTTATTCACTTTGAAAAATAATAATATAATAATAAAAGCCATTTGTAAATAAATATTGTTACAAATATTCTTGTAAATATCTTTAGTAGTAAATAAATAGGAGTTGTTAAATAAAAAATTTTAAAATCCCACCTAATCCTATAAATAAATAAATAAATTTTTTCACAAATACTTCACACACCCAATCCCGATATGCCACATACCCCCCTAACCCTTTTTCCTTCTTCTCTATCAGTCTTGGTGTCGGTGTGTGTGGAAGCTGATAGAAGCATCCGCAGGCGGCTGGACTCTGGGTCTCTGGCGATGGGGTCTGCTGGCGCTGGCGATTGGAGGTCAGATGGCGGCTAGGGTGCTGTGGCTTGGGCATGGAGGTGCGCCTGATGTGCTCTGATGCAGGCGGTGTGGCGCGCTGGAGGTCCTGTGCGCGGCGACGGTGCCAGGAGCTGGGCCAGGTGCGTACGAGGCAAGGCAGGAAGGCGGCTGCTGGGTGGGGCGGCTGTTGTGCGGGGCCAGATCTGGCTGAGGTGGACGGCTGGGCCATCCGATGTGGGCTGGCGGGTGGATTTGGTGCTGGGTGCGCCTGGTGCGGTGTGAAGCGGCTGGCGATGCAAGCGGTGTGGCGCGGCCAGGAAGACCAGGTAGTTGGCGATGGTGGGCTGCTGTGTGTGCGAGCTGTGCACGGCGGGAGCAGATCCCGTGTGTGCGACCTAGTGAGCCGGCGATCTGGGTATGTGCAGAGCTGGCAATTTGGGTGTGTGCTGAGGTGGCGATCCGGGTGCGGAGCTGAAGAGGTGCAGATGGGAGAGGAAGCAGATGCCCAGGTACCTATAAGAAGATCCAAGGCCCTCCTCTCTGGGGGTTCGTTTTTTTTCAGATTGGTAGTTCCCTTTTTTTTCTGTAATTTCTTGTTTGAGCAGAGGGGGGAGACAGGTTCTTTTGTTCTTCCTGTTTTCGTTCTTTCAGAATGGCATTTGGGGAGGGAGATAAGCTTGGTCAGTAGAGATTTAGAGTTCATGTCTGCAATTTTTCTGTAATTTCTGTTCTTCATTCAGAATTCCGAGGGGTTGGCCAGAGAGAGTTTTGAGATTTTTTTTTGCCATTTCGTTCTATATTTCTTTTCCTTCAGATGCAGGAGAGGGAGACAGCTTTTCCTTTATGAATTGTTCTTCTATTTCTGCTGCGTTTAGTGCGATCAATCTATTTACTCTGTCCATTGCTTTTGTTCTACCTTCTTCATTTCTTCTATGTAGTGAATTCACTCAATAGCAATTTTCTGTCTTCTATATTGTAGAGATCGACGGGTGAGAGCAGTGTTGTTCATCATTTTATTTAGATAGTTCTTGCTGAGAGGAGCCAACCCAGTGCATTTAGTTTCCATTTGATTTCTCTGTGTTTTCTTCTTCTGTGCTGGTAGATCAATCCGGAATTCTCTTTCATTGTTCTTGTTGTGTCCATCTTGGGGATTTTTGTTCTGTACTTCTGAGAGAATGATTGGGATGTGGTTTGGCACCTGGGAGATTTGAACATTTCATCTGAATTTTGTTTCTAATGTTCGGAATCGGAGTTCGGCTGGGAGTTCAGATTTTGGGGAGTTCGGCTACAGGGAGGTAGGTTTATTGTGTCTTCTTGTGTGAGAGCTGTGAGGGCTGTTGAGAGATAGATGCATAAATCTTCCATTTCTTTATGTTCCAGAATTCGATCTATTGCAATTGTTAGTTTGAGTTTCTATTCTATTAGTGTTCTGTTTTTATCCCCTGGACAGATTGGAGTATGATGTGCTGTCCATAGTTTTTGTAATGTTTTCTTTATTGATTTTGTCATCATCTCTGGTACGTAATCTGATATTCTATAGTCTTGTGATCTCAACTTTATTTTGGTTGCGTTCCTTTTCATTGTTCATTATGATTGATGTTTGTGGAGAGTTGAGAATGTTGATTGTTCATCCCCTGAGCTATAGGGGTACATTGATTCATAATTTCTAGTTAAGCTTTTGTTGCTTGTTTGACCTCGAGCTGTGAGGGTACAGTGATACCAACTTTTGGTTCTCAATTCACTTTTCTTTTATTAAGTTTGAGCTGAGAAGTTTGTGAGGGATTTGATCAGTGTCATTTACACATTCACTTTAAACGCATTGTCGATAGAGATTTCAAGTCAAAGTAGTTTAATTCAAATTCTATTCTGCCTCTCTGTGGATATGACCTGTTCTCACCATTGTGCTAGTTCCTTTTTGTGATTTTAATTCTGTGAGACAGTTTAGAGGAGGTGAGCTTGTTGATATGTGCAAGGAACTCTAGACAACGGAATTGCACAATCAACAATGTGCGCGCTTCATCTTGGCGCCGTTGCCGGGGAGGCATTAGAGTTTGATTTAGATCTATTTTGATTGATTTCATTTACTTTGAGGTTTCATTGACTTGTTATTGGGCTTTCATTTCAGATTTGCACACTTGGAGATTGGGCTTGGAGACTTGATGCCCATGGAGGGAGCTTGCTGATTTCATTTCTATTCTCTTTAATTCAGAATTTTAGATAGAGGAGTGTGAGAGAAGCTTGTAGTGAGGATTTCTTGTACTCTCTGTGCATGTACAGAGATTTCTTTCACGTTGGCATGTAATAATGGGCCTCTTGGTGGTTTGATTGGTTTGACATTAGTCTATAGTACCACTTCATATTTTCTTAGTTAAATTTCATTTCATTCAGTTTAAAAACTAAATAAAAATAAAAAATTCTAAATCTAAAAAATTTCCAAATCGCTCTTTCATGGTAGCCGTTTGTTTGTAAATAAAATTTCATTTCTCAAGATTAGGATCCTATGTTTTAGGACATTCATCACTTTAATTGTCATTTGAATTCAATTTTGTTCTTTGCATTGAAGAGTGCGGGGGAAGGTAAGATTCTCTCTCTCATTTCATGCATTAGTCTTAGCATTAAAAAAACCCTTGTTTCAAAATTGATCTGTGCATTTCAATTGTAATTGGGACTGCTTAAGGGCTTAACCCATTAGATAAAAAGATAAGGTGAGGGATTTCATCACCCTTTCCTTTGCCCAAAAATCACAAAAAAATCACCTTCTTGCGGTCCTAAACTTTCAATAAAATCAGTAGACTGGCCTTAGGGTTCATAATTAGATTTGTTCTTTCTTAATTCTAAGACTTCTCTTGAGTCTGGTGTCTAGGATTAGAGGTTAAAAGTTTACGCTAAGTGAGTCAGAGGTTATTTAATTGGGTCCTTACGAAAGCAAGGGGGGCCTCCCTCTACTCCACTCTTACCTGGCCAATACAAAAAGAGTTAGGATTGGACTTAAGCAAGCATAAATCTGATTTTGAGAAAAATAACATAAGTCCAAGGAACACTTAGAGTTTAGGATAATTTGTTTTGAAAGTGTTTGCTTGTTTGTGTTTTAAAAATTCAAAAATCAATAAAAATCTTAAAAATTTAAAAATCATAAATAGAAGGTTTTTCATCCGTGCATGCTTGGTAGACATTCTCTGGACTTAGATTTGGCTCAACCTATCGATTGAGAGATTCTTTCAACCCATGGCCTATCAAGAACAAGTCCAAACTTTCCAAGGTTTCTACCAACCCCTCATGATCCATATTCTAACACATACAATCCTGGTTGGAGAAACCAGTCAAACTTTTCTTGGAGAAATCAATATGAAGAAGTGTCTCAAACTTCTTTCAAGCAATCCATGTACGGTCAATCTTATCCCAATCAGAATCCGGGATTTGACCAATCTTTTTATCCAGACCTCCACAATTCATGAAAATCAAAACTTCAATCAATTTGTTCATACCAATTTTCAGCAATCTTCATACAATCAACCACCATCTTCTCAGCCTAATTGGGAAGATAAAATGAATCAACTTCAAAACATGATGATGACTCTTTGCCAAACTGTGCAAGAACAACAAAATCAATATCAAAATCAGAAGCAAAATATTCAGCAAAATTTGGATAAGATAGAGTCTCAGATTGCTGAGGTGTGTAGGGAGGAATTGGGTCAGTTACCAAGTCAAACTATAACAAACCCAAGGAACAACTCTTCTGGATTTTATCAGGACCAGCAATACTATCAAGGTCAGGGGTACAGACCACCTGTCAGACCAAATGCACCTCTACCACAAAACCCACATCAACTTTTGTCCAAAACATTTCAGCACCACAAATTCAAAATCAACTTATACAACAGGACCATCATTCTGCCATTCGCCCAACTAGGGGCCCCCAAGTGGAAAATATGGAAACAGTGTCTACTTTAAGAAGTGAAAACATCATAACAAATCCTCACTCACACATGTCAACATTGCATGAGGATAAGGAAAATGAAACTGAGAATGAAATTGAAGAAGAGGTTGAAGAGAATGTTGAAAAATTCAAGGAAAAAGAGAAAATATTTGAAGAGCCTCTAGACATAATCAAAATAAATGAAGACCCAAGTCATTACATTCCAAGAGCCCATTTTTCTGAAGTTTTAAAGTCAAAATCTGAAAACAAATCAACTGGTAATGAAGAACTCTTGGAAGAATCTTGTGTGGAAGAGCAATAGACCAACCCTGTGCTCTAGGGTTTGAGGGAGAGGAAGGACAATTTAATCCTATGTTTCAAGATAATGATCCATCAATTCCATCTGAGTGTCCTCCTAAGGTTGAGCTAAAACCACCACTCCTACTAATTTAAAATACATCTTTCTAGGAAAGGACGAACTTGGCCATCATAATTGCTAATAATCTGAGGAAGGGCAGGAAAAGAAACTAATTGAAGTTTGAAAATCATCGAATTTTTTTCAAGTGCATGATAAGGTTTGGTTATTTAATTCTCAGCTTCATCTGTTTTCGGGAAAATTGAAGTCCCGATAGGATGGTCTTACATTGTTGTCAGATCTTACGACAATGGTGTTGTCATTATCTTGATCCTAAAACTGGACAATCATTGTCAATGGGCAAAGGTTAAAACATTCTTTAAAAGCCCACTTTTTTTTAAAACGGATTCTACCAAGCTAGCTGAGCCAAACGAATCCTAATTGCGTCCGGCTGAAGACGCAATAAACTTAGCGCTTCTTGGGAGGCAACCCAAGTGTACAGATTTTTTTATCAGGTTTCTCTTACTTCTTTCCTGTAAATAAGTAGGGGGAGAGGTAGAATAAAGCATGCATTCATAGTTCTCACCCTAACCAATGCTTCATTTCCTTTCTGAGCTTGTACATATGCAAGTAAATTCACATGTTTCATATTTGAATAAAATCTTTGAATAAAAATGCTTGTCATTTCCCATACTATGTGTCTGATCTTTAACCATTAAAATTTTGTGGTTGTCACATTCCCTTGCAAGTATCCATGTTAGGTAGCATCTAATAAATTTACTTACTTATGATCTACCTTATGTAAGGATTTATGGCAATAAGTTTTCATACACACACTACACAGCCACTTAGACTAGCTGAACCGAATGTAGCAAATTTGTCAAGGCTAGTAGGAGAGAGGTGATTGGTTTTCTCCCCCCTTAAGTGAATTGTGAAGGAAGTGAAGTATGTGATGGATCAAGGACCTGACTGTTCACCTTCCGTAAAGAGGAAAAGAAAAGAAAAATCAAAAGCAAAAAGTAAAAGCAAAAGAAAATATATCCATGAAAAATGCCCCGGATCTGAGTAAAGTTGGACTCGCTACTCTTGAAAAGTGATGGGTTGTGCAGCATTATGGATGAAAAGAGAAAATTCTGAGTGCACAAAGTGCAAATAAAAGGGGCAAAGTCCCCAACTCAGAGAAATAATCCTCAAGGAAGATGAGCAGAATGGAACTGAGAGAAACAACAGATCTGACTGAGCAAGGAGCTTATTCCACATTCTTTTCTTCTCCCTCAAATCAATCTAATCTCGAATCTGCTGAAACAAAGAGAGAGCTTCAGTGATCTTAAGTGATACTCTTAAGTGAGCTACTATTTGTGCACTAATTTCTTGCCATAAGCCCTTACAATTAGGAAAGACATATCTTTACGTTAATCTTTTACATGATGGATGGTTAACATGAGACATTGTATCTTCTAGTCCTATATTTAGAAATAATTTTTATTGCTAAGGGACTAGCAATATTCAAGTAGGGGGGAGTGATAATTGCAATTTTTTTAGCGTTAAATCTCATCATATATAGTTGAGTTTAGACATCTATTGTCTATAAATAATGTGTATTTGATTTTAATTTTTATCTCATCCATGGATAAGTTTTCGAGCATTTTAGTTAAATTTTTGGGATAGAACACATGTTAGATTTTCATTTAACAAGTCATTGCTTTTATTCACTTTGAAAAATAATAATAATAATAATAAAAGCCATTTGTAAATAAATATTGTCACAATAATATTCTTGTAAATATCTTTAGTAGTAAATAAATAGGAGTTGTTAAATAAATAAAATTTTAAAATCCCACCCAAACCCTATAAATAAATAAATAATTTTTTTTCACAAATACTTCACACACCAATCCCGATATGCCACATACCCCTACCTAACCCTTTTTCTTTCTTCTCCATCAGTCTTGGTGTCGTGTGTGGGAAGCTGATAGAAGCATCCGCAGGCGGCTGGAGCTCTGGGTCTCTGACGATGGGGTCTGCTGGCGCTGGCGATTTGGAGGTCAGATGGCGGCCAGGGTGATGTGGCTTGGGCATGGAGGTGCGCCTGATGTGCTCTGATGCAGGCGGTGTGGCGCGGCGGAGGTCCTGTGCGCGGCGACGGTGCCAGGAGCTGGGCCAGGTGCGTACGAGGCCAGGCAGGAAGGCGGCTGCTGGGCTGGGCGGCTGTTGTGCTGGGCCAGATCTGGCTGAGGTGGACAGCTGGCCATCCGATGGTGCTGGCGGGTGGATTTGGTGCTGGGTGCGCCTGGTGCGGTGTGAAGCGGCTGGCGATGCAGGCGGTGTGGCGCGGCCAGGAAGACCAGGTAGTTGGCGATGGTGCTGGCTGCTGGTGTGTGCGAGCTGTGCACGGCGGGAGCAGATCCCGTGTGGTGCGACCTAGTGAGCCGGCGATCTGGGTATGTGCAGAGCTGGCGATCTGGGTGTGTGCTGAGGTGGCGATCCGGGTGCGGAGCTGAAGAGGTGCAGATGGGAGAGGAAGCAGGATGCCCGGGTACCTATAAGAAGACCCCAAGGCCCTCCTCTCCGGGGGTTCGTTCTTTTTCATATTGGTAGTTCCCTTTTTTTTCTGTAATTTCTTGTTTGAGCAGAGGGGGGAGATAGGTTCTTCTGTTCTTCCTGTTTTCATTCTTTCAGAATGGCATTTATGGGAGGAGATAAGCTTGGTCAGTAGAGATTAGGAGTTCATGTCTGCAATTTTTCTGTAATTTTTGTTCCTCAATTCAGAATTCCGAGGGGTTGGCCAGAGAGAGTTTTGAGATTTTTCATTGCCATTTCATTCTATATTCTTTTCCTTTCAGATGCAGGAGAGGGAGACAGCTTTTCCTTTATGAATTGTTCTTCTATTTCTGCTGCGTTTAGTGCGATCAATCTATTTACTCTGTCCATTGCTTTTGTTCTACCTTCTTCATTTCTTCTATGCAGTGAATTCACTCAATAGCAATTTTCTGTCTTCTATATGTAGAGATCGATGGGTGAGAGCAGTGTTGTTCATCATTTTATTTTAGATAGTTCTTGCTGAGAGGAGCCAACCCAGTGCATTTAGTTTCCATTTGATTTCTCTGTGTTTTCTTCTTCTATGCTGGTAGATCAATCCGGAATTCTCTTTCATTGTTCTTGTTGTGTTCATCTTGGGATTTTTGTTCTGTACTTCTGAGAATGATTGGGATGTGGTTTGGCACCCGGGAGATTTGAACATTTCATCTGAATTTTGTTTCTAATGTTCGGAATCGGAGTTCGGCTGGGAGTTCAGATTTTGGGGAGTTCGGCTACAGGGAGGTAGGTTTATTTGTGTATTTTCTTGTGTGAGAGCTGTGAGGGCGTTGAGAGATAGATGCATAAATCTTCCATTTCTTTATGTTCCAGAATTCGATCTATTGCAATTGTTAGTTTGAGTTTTCTATTCTATTAGTGTTCTGCTTTTATCCCCTGACAGATTGGGAGTATGATGTGCTGTCCATAGTTTTTGTAATGTTTTCTTTATTGATTTTGTCATCATCTCTGGTACAGTAATTTGATATTCCTATAGTTCTTGATGATCTCAACTTTAATTTTTGGTTGCGTTCCTTTTCATTGTCTCATTATGATTGATGTTTGGAGAGTTGAGAATGTTGATTGTTCATCCCCTGAGCTATAGGGGTACATTGATTCATTAATTTCTAGTTAAGCTTTCTGTTTGCTTTTTGATCCCTCGAGCTGTGAGGGTACAGTGATACCAACTTTTGGTTCTCAATTCACTTGTTCTTTTATTAAGTTTGAGCTGAGAAGTTTGTGAGGGATTTGATCAGTGTCATTTACACATTCACTTTAAACGCATTGTCGATAGAGATTTCAAGTCAAAGTAGTTTAATTCAAATTCTATTCTGCCTCTCCGTGGATATGACCTGTTCTCACCATTGTGCTAGTTCCTTTTTGTGATTTTAATTCTGTGAGACAGTTTAGAGGAGGTGAGCTTGTTGATATGTGCAAGGAACTCTAGACAACGGAATTGCACAATCAACAATGTGCGCGCTTCACTTGCCTGCCAACCAAGAAAATCACAACAAAAACACAACCCTAGAATTGAAGCATAGTATATATTTCTAAAAATGGAGAGAAATGGAGATCATGGCGGGAACGCACCTGGGGTGGTTTTGAACCCCTATGGGTGGGAAAAAACGTGGGTAGATAGGGAAATGCTCTATCTAAAATAACGCAAAAATGCATGTAGAAATAAGAAGAGAAAGGAGAAGAAAATGAGCCCCATTGGGGCGACTCCCTGGCGTGAGTGCGGCTCCTAGGATGTTCAAGAGCTCCAGGAGGTCGTCGGGGTCGCCCTTCTTACGTTCCGTGCTCCGTTAATGGTGGAAGAGTGGCTTTGAGGAGTGGAATGTGAAGGGAGAATGGCAAAATGGGTGGCTGTGGTGCTAAGTATAGATCAGAGGAGATTTCGGCAGCCCTTCGGGATGGTAATGAGGCTCTCCCCGTCCTTAAGAGGGGCCTTGCTTATATAGAGCTTGGGATAAGAATTAGTGATATTATCTCTTCAAAAAGGTTTTTAAAATCATAATAGGAGATAAAGCCCTATAAAATTGGGTTGAGAGTCCTTGGGGATCCTCACAAGAGTCCCTAGGCTATGATCCCGCCCCAAGGGGTAGGGATAATCCTTGGGATTAAGTTGAACTCAAAGGAGGATAAATAGGAAGTAGTTAAGGAGGCCAGAGAATTCGATCATTGTCGCGACGTATCGTAGGGCCGCGACTAAGACGCGACGGTGCGGGGGACGCAACAGCATTGCCCACGTGCATGGACATCGCGGCGGCCGCCAGAGCTGTCGCGACTAGAGATGCGGCGCCACAAGGCGTCGCGACAATAAATCCGCTTTATTTGAAAATTATCACCCAACTACATGATAGAACAAGAGTTATCATGCCCCAAGGACTCTCTCAAGTGATAAATCTCGAGATTTCAAGGTATTTTAATGGTTTAAAGGACTCAAAGCAAAGCAACTGATGGGCTCAAGGTGAGTGACCAATTAGGGGCCCACTAATACAACAAGAGAAGTGGTTCAAACCCATTAGTCAAAACCGGGTGTCTACAGATACGTCACCTTCAAAGATGTACAAAAGGACCTAAATCTTTGTGCCCACACATCCCAAGATACGAGGTGGGTACAAGAGGCTATAAATACCTCTTATCACACCTTGGTCAAGTAGAGCCAATTAATCAGAGTAGAAGGGCCGCCGCAAGAAGAAAGAGGAGGATTTAGAGAAAGTAGAGCAGTAGGAGCACAAAGAGAGGAGGACAAGCATCTGAGCAAGATGAGGCAGAAGATGTTGAACCACTCCTATATTTTATCCTTTTATTTTTATAATAACAAAACCCATGTTTACCCTAAAATATATTAAAAAAATATCATTAATATATTTTATATCATGTTTCTCCCATGAATACAATATATTCTTGCATTATCACTTCAGATTTACAATGTTTCAACTTCGTCATGCATGTTTTGATCATGTTCAGTCGAAGCTTACTTCATCATATCCGAAGCTATACTTCGTCATATCTGAAGTCCACTTTGTTATATATGAAGCTACACTTCATCATGCATGTTTTTAGTCGTGATCATTCGAAGTCCAACTTCGTCATATATGAAGCTAACTTCGTCATATTCGAAGATATATACGAAGTTCACTTCGACCGACAACGTTATGATCTGTTTTGTACAATGTTCCACTTCGTCATATCCGAAGTTTAACTTCGACTGACGACGTTGTATTTTGTCCAGTCGAAATGACACATCGATTGCTGTTTTAATATCCCATCGATTACTGAATATTAAACATCGATTGCATTAGAACATCTATTGTTGTTATGAACATCAATTGTCTTTTAAATTTAAACATCAATTCTCTTCAAACATCAATTACTTCATTTAAACATTGATAGCATCAGAACATCGATTGCTTCATTTAAACATCGATTGCATTAGAACATCGATTGCTTCCCTTAAACATTGATTGCTCTTCATTCACATTGATTACTATTATGAACATCGTTGTCTTTTAATTTAAACATCGATTGCCGTCAAATATCGATTGCTTCATTTAAACATCAATTGCATTAGAACATCAATTGCTTCACTTAAACATCGATTACCTTAAATATCAATTACTATTATATTTAAACATCGATTGTCTTTTATATCGATTACCCTTATTAAACATCGATTACCTTTATGAAACATTGATTGTCTCTGAAACATCGATTACTATTATATTTAAACATTGATTGTCTTTTATATCGATTGCCCTTATTAACATCGATTACTTTTATGAAACATTGATTGCCTCTGAAACATCGATTACTATTATACTTAAACATCAATTGCCTCTACATTTCAAATGTTTCAAAATGTTTGTGGCGCCAAATGAAAGTTCATATGTACTTCACATGTTATCTTTATATTTCTCTGTCTGACTGAAGATCTTTTTGATGTCCATCCTTCCGGGTAGTTCTGAGCAGGAACATGGAAATAGGGTCTCACCTAACATGTCTAGATGTCAGCAGAAAATATAGACAAAAAGAAAGAAAAGAGGTATGGGCTTTCTGTCAGAAGACTTCTCTAGTCCAACATTCTCTTCCTTGCATTAAATGTTTGCAGGAGTCTAGGTTTCACATGAGGAATCCGTTATGACTGAAGGAAGCATCCATTAGACACAAAGATAGAAGAATAAGAAGAAGAACAACAAGGGCTAGAAAGAGTCTCAACGGATCCAAGAACTCCTACGGCCATCTATCAACGGATCTCTTATTCCTCCATATAAGATGAAGTCTATGAAGAACAAAATGTAGAGCATACCTGAAAATCATTCAAAGAATGTACATCCAGTGAGAAGCCTCAACGCTATACACACTCAAAGCAAGAGAGAAAAATCTTGAGCCCAGAAGAAGTGTGCACAAGCAACAACGAACTAAAGTCTTCAAGCATTCAAGCTTCTTTTCTCTCTTCACTCTCTCTATGTATCATTGTGCATCTAGGGAGAGTCTATGGGCTGAGGGTTTAAGTTTCATTATATTTATCTTGTAATCATCTTAGCTCTCTGGTTGCTGTTAGAGATCAAGCAAGCTAAGTTCCTTTTTTAGAACTTGAACTCCACAGCTTGTTAATTCTTCCTTAAAGAAGAGCAAGGGTTTTTTTCTCTTCAAGAGTGAAGAGAAGACCAGCTGAAGTGCTGGGTGTCTGTCCAGCTGAGGCTGTACTCAGTGTTCTTCTTGTGTTAAGGCAAGAACCTAGCTGGGGTTTGTGTCAGCAAAACCCCACTAGGGGTTTAAGTCTAGCAGAACCGCACTAGGGTTTGTTCCAGGAGGGTGACTTCTTGACTTATAACAGAAGTGAGTTTCCTTCCTACTCGGAAAGGAAGAGAACCAGCGGAGAGCTGGGGGTTTGTATATCCTTGGGGGGATTGTACCTTGGTTAGTGAAATCTGAAGATTTTCTTAGGGACTGGACGTAGGTCTTCCATTTGAGAAGTGCCGAACCAGGATAAAATTATTTGTGTTCATTTGTGTGATTATTTGTTTAAATTGCTTCTGCACTGTTACTCTACCTACATCACACAACTACATTCACTAACCCAAGTTTTCAAGTGGTGATTTTTATCTGTACTTTCAGATTATCTTATTTACCTCCCCCCCCCAAGCCATCCTTACTGCCATCTGCGACATCCGCGGGCCAACAAGTGGTATCAAAGCCAAGTCTCTTCAAGCAAGTAGATCTCACGATCTAAAGAGCAAATCAATGGTAGGCTCAAAGATTTGCTGAAGGCCAATCTGTCAATAGACCACCCTTGTTTGATGGAGAAGATTAGAACTATTGGAAAACAAGAATGGAGTTTTTCCTCTAGGGTTATGATTATCAACTATGGACTATCATTGAGAAGAAGGAGATCTGATAGTTCTCAACCCAAGAGAGGAGTGGGCAAACAATGATAGAAAATTGCTCTCACAGAACAGTAAAGCCAAGAACCTCATTTGCTGTGCTTTGACAAGAAGTGAATTCAATGGGATCTCAACAAGCAAATCAGCCAAGGAAATGTGGGACAAGCTAAAGTTCACATATGAGGGAACCGACAAAGTGAAGGAAACTAGGATTGATATCCTGGTTACACAATATGAAAAGTTTCAAATGCTGATAGGTGAGACCATTACCCAAATGTATAGCAGATTTACTGACATAACTAAAGGTCTTGTAGGACTTGGAAAGATACAACACTAGGGATATGGTAAGAAAATTTTCAGATCGCTACCAAACCAGTGGACACCCAAAGTGACAGCCATCGAAGAAGCTAATGACCTGATAACTATGTCATTAGAAAAGCTTATTGGATCATTGATGGCACATGAAATCAACATGGAGTGACTATCTGCAAGCACATCCAAGAAAAATGTCACTAATGCTTTTAAAGTCATAGCTGCTCCTTCCTCCTCTTCTTCTTCTAGTTCAGAAAATGTAGGTTCTGAAGATAGTTATGTTGATGATGTCCTGTCAAAGCTTCAGAAGATCCTTAAGAAGAAGAAGAATAGATCAAGAAGGATCTAGAAGAAAGACAAAAAGAAAAAGGAACTAGTTTGTTATGAATGTAGGAAGCCTGGACATCTAAGGCTAGATTGTCTAAGACTCAAGAAAATTAGTCAACAAGATAAATCCAAGAAAAAGCAAAGAAGTGATGAAAAGCACAAGAATTTCAAAAGGAGAGCCATGGCAGCTACATGGGAGAATGAAGAAGTCTCCACTTCAGATTCATCAAGCTCGGACTCAGAAAAAGATCAGTTAAATCTAGCCCTCATAGCAGGATTACATGAGGTATATTCTGACCCATCTTTTAATTCTTGCACTGATTCAGGGTCAATGTCTGAAGACTTAGAAGATGTCTTAATGAACTTTATGAAAACATAAAGGTGTTGTAAAAGAATTAAAAAATATGAAAAATAAATCTTACTTGCTTAAAAAACACTAATTCTGATCTTAAATCAGAAATGGAACATTTGAAACACAATTAAAGGGAAGTAAAAATAATAACTATCTTTTGAATGAAGATTTAAAGAGTAAGAACAATGAAAAATTAGAGTTAGAAGAAACATTGAAAACTATAAACTGAAGAAATCTTTATTTAAAAGAATCAGTTAGAAAATTAACAAAAGGCAAAACATCTCTAGCTCTATGCTTAAAAGGCTCAAAATCTGGCAATAATAAACAAGGTCTTGGATACGAACCTCCTGAAAAAGGAAAACAATTAAGTCTCCTAAAAAATATCCATTGCTAAAATTTGTGAAAGAAACCAAGATATCTTAGAAAAAGGCCCCTATAATGAACAAATGCTCTCAAAAGAGAAGGATGCTAAAAATCATGTTCTAAACAAACATCACAAAGACAATAAGGCCTGCAAAACAAATCACATTCATTGTTGTTCTCATTGCAAAAATTAGGCCACACAGTAAACACTGCACAACTAGGCACTTAGTATGGATTCCGAAAGCATATTTTGATGCATCTAACTATCAAGGACCCAAAAAGATTTGGGTACCTACTTCTGAATAAGTTGTTTGCAGGATAGCCTTAGAGCATCAGTAACAAAAGATGCTCAAAGCATTGGTGACTGCCAGCTCTTCATCCAACTCAAATCTAAAGAGAGAGTAGCCACAGATTTGTATTTGATATACAATGCTACTAACACGGTTTTGCAAGTTTTCTCTTTTTAAGATCAATGCAGGTAAAACTCTTGATACTTGACAAACAACAAGTGGATATGTCAAGAAACAACAAGATCAAACACAACACCAACAAGTGGCAGTACAACAATAGGTGTTGACAGAGTCAAGATCAATAAGATTGAATATTCATTAAGCCTTACAATAAGGGGGAGCCATACACTAAGGGGGAGCCTTACATCAATGGGGAGCCTCACATTCAAGGGGAGTATACACAAAAGGGGAGATGAAAATTCATGACAAACATATTGTTCAACCCCTCTCCTTAAAGCTCACAACACATGGGTAAGAAGTCCCTACAAAAGAGGTGAAAGCAAAATGGTAAGATCCTACCTTTATGGTTATTGACAAAAAGGGGGAGAGTATTCTTAAATTATGAATTTTCTGTTTATTTCATGCTTGATTATCTAACTTTCATCACATGAGTTTTGTCATCACCAAAAAGGGGAGATTGTTGAACCACTCCTATATTTTATCCTTCTATTTTGGTGATAACAAAGCCCATGTTTACCTAAAATATCATTAATATATTTTATATCATATTTCTCCCATGAATACAATATATTCTTGCATTATCACTTCAGATTTACAAGTTTCAACTTTGTCATGCATGTTTGATCATGTTCAGTCGTCTTTAGCTACTTAGTCGTCTATCCCTCGTTCACAAAGTATACTTTGTCTTGGCATCTTGTGATCTTTCAAAGCTTACTTTATATTCGTAATGCTCCTAGCCATACTTTCAAAAGCGACACACATTGCTATCATTTTCTATTAACATCTCATTCAGCTATACGTCAATCATTCGTCATTTACGTAATCGACACGTCATGCATATTTAGTCATGATCATCGAAGTCCAACTTTTTCATATCCGAACTTCATTATCGACATCTATATACGTTCACTTCAACAGCATTATCATCGTTTTATACAAAGTTCCACTTCGTCATATCGATGTTAACTTCGACTGACGACGTTGTATTTTGTCCAGTCGAAATGACACATCGATTGCTGTTTTAATATCCCATCGATTACTGAATATTAAACATCAATTGCATTAAACATCGATTGTTGTTATGAACATTGATTTCTTTTAAATTTAAACATTGATTATCTTCAAACATCGATTGCTTCATCTAAACATCGATTGCATTAGAATACTGATTCTTCATTTAAACATCGATTGCATTAGAACATCGATTGCTTCACTTAAACATCGATTGCTCTTCATTCACATCGATTGTTGTTATGGACATCGATTGTCTTTTAAATTTAAACATCAATTGCCTTCAAACATCAATTGCATTAGAACATCGATTGCTTCACTTAAACATCGATTACCTTAAAATCAATTGTCTCAACATCAATTACTATTATATTTAAACTTTGATTGTCTTTTATATAGAATACCCTTATTAAACATCAATTACCTTTATGAAACATTGATTGCCTCTGAAACATCGATTACTATTATATTTAAATATCAATTATCTTTTATATTGATTACCCTTATTAAACATCGATTACCTTTATGAAATATTGATTGCCTCTGAAACATCGATTACTATTATACTTAAACATCAATTGCCTCTAGAATTCAAATGTTTCAAAATGTTTGTGGTGGCAAATGAAAGTTCATATGTACTTCACATGTTATCTTATTATTTCTCTGTCTGACTGAAGATCTTTTTGATGTCCATCCTTCAAGGTAGTTGCCAGCAGGAAACATGGAAGTAAGGTCTTACCTAACATGTCTGGATGTCAGCAGAAAATATAGACAAAAAGGAAGAAAATAGGTATGGCCTTTCTGTCAGAAGACTTCTCTAGTCTAACATTCTCTTCCTTGCATTAAATGTTTACAGGAGTCTAGGTTTTACATGAGGAATCTGTTATGACTCAAGCAAGCATCTGTTAGACACAAAGATAGAGGAAGAAGAAGAAGAAGAATAAGGGCTAGAAAGAGTCTCAACGGATCCAAGAACTCCAACGACCATCAGTTAACGAATCTCTTCTTCCTCCATATAAGGATGAAGGCTATGAAGAACAAATGTAGAGCATACCATAAAATCATTCAAAGAGTGTACATCCAGTGAGAAGCCTCAACGCTATACACACTCAAAGCAAGAGAGAAAGAGCTTGAGCTAAGAAGAAGTGTGCACGCAAGCAACCATCTGAAGACTTCAAGCATTCAAGCTTCTTTTCTCTTTTCACTCCCTCTGTGTATCATTCTGCATCTAGGGAGAGTCTGTGGGCTGAGGGTTTATTTCATTGTATTTATCTTGTAATCATCTTAGCTCTCAGATTGCTGTTGGAGATTAAGCAAGCTAAGTTCCTTTTTCAGAACTTCATCTCCATAGCCTGCTCATTGTTCCTTAAAGAAGAGAAAGTGTTTTTCCTCTTTAAGGGTGATAGAAGACCAGTCGAAGTGTTGGGTGTCTATCCAGTTGAGGGACTGTACTTAGTGTTTCCCTTATGTTAAGGAAGAACCTAGATGGGGTTGGTGTCAGCAGAACACAACTAAGGGTTTAAGTTTAGTAGAACCGCACTGAGATTTGTTCTAGGAGGGTGGCTTCTTGACCTGTAATAAAAGTGAGTTTCCTTCCTACTCGAAAGGAAGAGGACCAGTGAGGAGCTCGGGTTTGTATATCATTGGGGGGATTGTACTATGGTTAGTGAAATCACAAGATTTGCTTGGGGACTAGTCGACGTAGGTATTCCATTTGAAAAGTACCAAACCAGTATAAAATTTCCTATGTTTATTTGTGTGATTGTTTGTTTAAATTTACTTCCGCACTGCTACTCTATCTACTGCACAGTTATATTCACCATCCAAAGTTTTTAAGTGGTGATATTTATCTGTACTTTCAGATTATTCTATTCACCCCCCGTACCTAGTCATCCTTGCTACCATCTGTAGGCCAACAAAAGACTGAACATTATAAGAAAAAAACTATTTAGCGGCGTGGACAAGTTCCGTCGCTATTCTGTTGCTATTCTGTCGATAGAGAGCTTAGCGACGGAATTGCGACAGGATAGCGACAGATATTGGACGCTAAATAGCGACGGACTAATTTCGGTCGCTATGCCGTCGCTAATAGCAACGGCTTAGCGACTAAAACTAGCATCGCAAAATCTCTGTCGCTACATGAGTGTTAGATTAGCGATGGGCATGCACCGCTCTCAATTGTGCGACAAGGATGGTTTATCGAAACTCTATCGCTAAATAGCGACAGATTTATCTGTCGCAAATCTGTAATTGACTGCGATGGCGAATATTTTATCCGTCACTAAATAATAAAAATATTATAAAATATTATATATATATATATATATTTACACCTGTATACATTTTCGTATGACAATTAACTAGAAAATAAATATCACAATCACCATTCAAACATAACAAATCACATAAGTAATTAAGTAAAATTTAATTTTTCACACTCATTCAAATATCTTCTAAATATTTGCCAACAAATCACAAAGTGTTTACATAGATAATGAAGAAGATAAGATTAGAACAGTCAAATGATGAGACTCCTAATCGTCTGCAAGATGAGTCTCTAGGTCGTCGCCATCTCCATCGCTGCTAGCCTGTTCTCCCACCCTGCATGCAAAAAATAATTATTAGACATGTATGAATATGAATAAGAAATAAGAAATCATTTTACATTAACAAACTATAAACTTAAACCTAAATACTCCTGCCAAATTCTAACTGAGAGTCCAATTTGTACTCCGTCAATTCCACTTATCCAATTTGACTATTTGACCATGTTGAAATTGTTTGCACTATGAATAGACATTTAATTCAATTTTTTTGACCCATATAACCTC
>JACBKR010004574.1:0-23081 GCA_014218235.1 Colocasia esculenta | reverse complement strand
CCAAGTGTTGTATCTTCAGTTTCATCTTCAAACCTGTAAAGTTTAGAATTGTTAGACTTGGTTTGAGATTCATCAAATACAACATGTGGAGTTTCTTCTACTTTTCTTGTTTTAAGATTGAACACCCTATAGGCTCTAGAGTGTTTGAGTATCCAAGAAAAATACCTTGATCGCATTTGGCTTCAAACTTGTCCAAAACATTTTTATCATTGTTATGTATGACACTTTTGAGCCAAACTCTGAAATACCCAATTGTGGTTTCTTACCTCTCAGAAGTTCGTAGAGTTTTCTTGAATACCGGTCTTACCATGGCTCTATTAAAATGTAGCAAGACGTGTTTACCTGCTTCTGCCCAAACGTTCTTGCTAGTTGATTCTCGACCAGAAGCGTGCGAGCCATCTCCACCAATGTTTTGTTCTTTCTCTCCACCACTCCATTTTGTTCCGGAGTTCTTGGAGAGGAGAACAAGTGCTCTATCCCATGGAGCCTGCAGAATTCAGTAAAGGAGTTGTTGTCAAATTCTCCCCCGTGATCAGTGCGGATGGAGCATATTTTGTTGACATTTCCATTCTCAATCTTATTAAAAAAATCTTCAAAAACTTGCAGTGCTTCATTCTTGTGAGCAAGAAATTTCACCCATGTGAACCTAGAAAAATCGTCTACAATAACAAAACCAAATCGTTTGCCATTGAACTCAACGTTCTTGTAGGTCAAATAGGTCCATGTGCAACAGTTCATAAGCTTAGTAGTGCTCACCGTGCTTTTGATTTGAAGATTTCCGGGTTTGTTTTCCCTGTGCACATGCATCACAGAAATTTCATTCTTGTTAAAGGAAATGTCAGGAAGACCACTCACTAATTTAAGCCTCATGATCTTGTGCAATACATTATAGCTAGCGTGACCGAGCCTACGATGCCACAATGTAAGCTCATCCTGTTTGTTTGCTACAAGACATAACCATTATTTTCTGGATCATCTAATCAATCATGTAGATGTTGTTTGATCTTTTTCCAGAAAATTTCAGACTTCATGTTTCCTTATCAAGAATTTGACATGAATTGGATTCAAAGACAATTTTATGACCTTTATCACACAATTGACTTATGCTTAGCAAGTTGTGATGAAGGCCATCAACAAGTAAGACATTGTCTATCGAGTTAGAGGCAAACTTACCAACCTTACCTGAGCCGATGATCTGACCTTTATTGTTACCTCCAAAAATTACTTGACCTCCGTCTTTTTCCACGAGCAAACTGAATTTTCTTTATCGCCCGTCATGTGCCTCGAGCAGCCACTACAGGTACCATTTTTTTTATTGTGGGCTGCTAGGCATTCCTGCACATGTGGATCAGACAAGAGGTTTTGGTACCCAAATTACTTTGGGTGCCGTTGTATCATTCATGCCAAACAGTAAATGCTTAGGTATCCAAATCTGTTTGAGTTTCAAGTTATTTGGATTGTTCCAGCATTGTTTTTCATTATGCCCGACCTTTTGCAGACTTTGCATGATGAAGGTTTGTGAACAACAGTGGGCATGATATTCTTGGGAGCATGCATTGGCATCTCCCTTTTTGTCTTGTCAATTTGGGCTTGGGAGCATGCTTTTTGTTCTGTCTTGGGCTTGTTACAAATTCTTTAGATTAACAGGAACAAACTTGATCAACTTAGGTTCTTGTTTCTTACCCTTTGAAGGGGTTTGTTTGACTTGCTGGCTGGAATCAATGAAATCTGTTAGCAGATTTTTGCCAATTACCTTTGGCTTTGCATTTTGAAACCCAATCCCATGTCTTGCAACAAACACTTTTGAACCTAGAATTGCATCAAGATTCTATTTACTTTTGACAAAGCCAGACAGATCCTTTGACTTATCTTTTATTTCCTTTTCAGCTTGATCCATCTTTCTTTAGATTAGCATGCTCATTTTTAAGAACTTCAAGAGAGTTCATTAGATCATCTTTCCTTTTGAACTTCTTGAAACTTAAGTTTCATGCTATCCAATTCATCACTGTGAGTTTGTTCATCACTCTTCATCATTTCAATTACCTTATTCAAGGATTCAATTTCTTCATCATTGTTTACCTATGAACAAGGGAATTGACTTTCTTCTTGAGTGACTTATTTTCAGACTTGAATTCACAGAATTTTTCAAATAGAACAGTATAAGTTCTTCCCACTCAGTAATAGAATATGTTTCAAAGGAAGAATTTACCTCGTTGGAGTCATCACTCCTTGCCATGAGACACTGAATCTCATCATCTCCTGAGGTAGCTTGACTGTCCTCGTCTTCATCTTCATCACTCCAAGTGGCCACCATTGCCTTGGCCTTCTTGAAGGTGAACCTGTCCTTCTTCAGCTTCTTTTTGAGCTCGGGGCACTCCTCTCATGTGCCCTTGCTTCTTGCACTCATAACAAACAATCTCAGACTTTTGGTAGAGTCAAATTTATTAGCAAAGTCTTCTTTTGGAAAGGTTTAGAGTTACCTGTACCTCTCCTCTTATTTTTCAGGAATTTTTTGAATTGTCTAGTGAGCATGGCCATTTCTTCATTCTCACTCTCACTAGACGATTCAGACTCATTATTTTCCTGACTTATCTCCTTTTTGGAAGCTGAAGAACTCTTCCTGGAAGCCTTCAAGGCAAGAGACTTCCTAGGATTTTCTTCAGTTTCCTTCTTTTGACATTTAGTTCATAAGTCATCAGGAGCCAATCAGTTCATCTACTTTCATTTTTGAGAGGTCTTTGGAATCCTCAATGACTGTGGCTTTGGTGTTCCATGAGGATGGAAGAGACCGAAGTATCTTCCTCACCAAGTCACTCTGAGTATTCCTTTTAAGACCTTTCAATCCATTATAATTATCATGAATCTAGCAAACATGTCAGAGATGGTTTCATTATTATTCATTTTGAACATTTCATATTCTGAAACCAACATGCTTACCTTTGATTCTCTTACCTCAGACGTACCTTCATAAATCAGCTCAAGCTTTCCCACATCTCCTTTGCTGAGGTGCATGTGGAGACTCTCGAGTATTCCTTCGGATGGACCGCGCACTGCATCATGTGAGGGCGCTCCAGTTGAGTGTCCCCTGGCGATCTGGTCCTTAGTCCAGGTATCCTCGTCCTGAGGCAATTCATATGCTCCTTTTCTGACTATTTTCCAAAGTTCGAAATTTTGTGCTCGTAGAAACACCTGCATTCGATTTTTCCAATACGGATAGTCAGTGCCATCAAAGAAGGGTGGCCTGGTCACTGAGTGTCCCTCGGCCATATACCCTTGCTAGATTCCATTGACCGTGAATCTCCTGATCGTAAGATCAACCAGATAAAGCAGTAAATCGGAGAAATAGCTCTGATACCAATTGAAAGAGTTTGCGGAATCCCAATATGGTAATCTAGAAGGGGGGGGGGGGGGTTGAATAGATTACTACAATTAAGAGTATGAAGACAACCCTTTAATTTCACAAGAAAGTCTTTTGAATTTTCTGTAGAAACAACGTGAGACTTAGATGTGTTGATGATGTGTAGATGAGTTAGCAATCTATCTAGTGTGTGAATGCAACGTGCCTATCAAGCATCTAACGTGAAAATCGTTCAAACCACAAGACACGAAGATTTACGTGGTTCGGAGTACACAAATCGTGTATCCTACGTCCACGGCACACACACACACACACACAGAAAACTGCTTATCAGCGAGTTCGGTGACTACAACTCACACACACGTGTTTTCTGATGTGCACCCACGATCAGAACAACACACACACGTGATCTCAAGCACAAGGATCGCTTGAATCACCACAACACACACACGGATGGTAGAAATATGAAAACAGGGAGAGTTCTGAGTGATAGAATAAATCCTGGTGAAGAACTCTTCTGAGAACGCCTGGAGGAAGTCCAATCTTCAACTTGAATGCTTTGAGTCGATGGAGAAGGTTGAATCCTCGACGTTCTTCTTTCAGGAACTGCTGGATAGACGGATCTTTAGGGCTCTGTGCAGCAGTCTGAAGCAGGGCAGCAGCAATCTTGCGAAACTTGCAGTAGCTCTAGGGTTTTTGGTTGTGGCTGCTTCTCTGTGAAATTTCCTTGTAAGAGGTGTTTAAATATAGGAGTTCTCACATGGAGAAACGTGAGAGTTGGAAACACCTCCTAGGATAACTTAGAAACTTTCCGTAATATGAATTGTACTCTGTCTGTCGATAGGTCTTGGCCATCTATCGACAGGCGACAGTAAGACAAAAGTATGGATCTTCAGCTCTGTGAGATCTGTCGACAGTCGACGACCATCTGTCGACAGATATGCTGTTTGTGCAAGCAACAGAAGTCTGGATATCTGGACTGTGAGATCTGTCGACAGTCGACTTCCCATCTGTCGATAGATGAAGACTTCCTAAGCAATGTGACTTCGGGATGATCTTTCCTGTGCAATCTGTCGACAGTGCTTTGTGGTTGTCGACAGGTGACCTTATTCTTACTTTTTGTGGTCTTTCTCACTTGGTGAGAGTTTGACTTTGGGCATTTGTACCTACATGATAAAACATGTAAAGTTAAGTATTTTGAATACACAAATGATCAAGTATTGCATTGGGTTCTTTGTCATGTGTCAAGTGTATCAAACCTCAATTGAAGTTATTCATCATAAAAAAAACATGTTGTTATAAATGTTAGAATGAAAACCCAACATAAGTCCTGCTCCCATCCACCTCCCAAAACCAAACAACAAGCTCGTTGTCATGCCCCACCAATTTAGCAGCGGAATAAATCGGGGAGGCATGAACAACGTGTATGGTAACGTAAATTGCGCATACAGTAATTCTGAGACAAAACATAGGGCTC
The DNA here is from genome assembly GCA_014218235.1 of Colocasia esculenta. Classification (NCBI taxonomy): domain Eukaryota; kingdom Viridiplantae; phylum Streptophyta; class Magnoliopsida; order Alismatales; family Araceae; genus Colocasia; species Colocasia esculenta. The sequence goes on along the minus strand of JACBKR010004574.1, from coordinate 18,246 downwards.
AATAACATCATTACATTTGGAAAAGATAACTAAACAAATTTCTAACTAAACTCAAAGGTACTAAGGACATTCCATCGCTATGACTCCTGGTCACTCATCACTCCAGTCCATTCCCGTTGGTGTGTGTAAGGTCATCATCCGACTTACCTGAAAACACAATAACAAATAACGAAGGGTGAGCGATAACGCTCAGTTCGACTTAATATCTCGTGTAAACAAGCATGCTTTAAGTGATCAATGTCTTGTAAAGTAGGTTAACTAGAGAGAATGATCAAGTATGGTCGAGAGAGTAATAGGACACGATAACAAGTGAACGATAATACATTCCACAAGGTTATTGCAAAACTAGGATGATAAAGGATTGGCTATATAACGAGATAGCGTGTAATAAGATAGCGTGTATAGATGCATAACGGTGCACTAGAAGAATACGATACTAGTCGCTCTATAACAGGACAGTATCCGTTCAGCAACAGTCTGTGATAGCATAGTAATAGCACAGTACGTCTGAACAAATCAGACTAACAGTAACAGTATAATAGTCAGTTGTCTAGCCAATTCAGAATAGGCAGTTAGAACTGGGGCAAATGCGGACACCGTCATTAGCCCCTGTAGGTATTTTCGGGTGGCTCTCTGCCCCCAAGACTAGATTGGAGCCCCTCGGACACTCTCTGTGCCCTAAACAGTATGCATTCAAGTCAGTAGATCCACAAGTCCCATATTATAGCGCTAGATAGTCAAGTATAGTACAAAGCAATAGGAGACACAACAGCTCAATAGTCTCAAGAGAGTACTAGACGAATAGACGAGATAGTAGGGCAAAAGTGAACAGATGAGAGTTCAAGGATAGTAGATGAGATAGGCGTATATTTGTAAAACAACGTTAAATCGACGTTAGTCACAGTTGCACGGAACTAGGTCAGGTACCGACAGTCTGGTAAAAGTCACATCCACCGACTAGCTGTGCAATGAACACAGACTAGATGGTCCAGCGTAAGCACAAGATAAGATAGAACTCACTAAGGCCGCTTGGATCGTACTGATCTTTAGTGGTGTAACGGGTTTTAAGGGTACAACTAGCTCGTCGGCTAAGGACGTGCGCCAAAGCCAAGAAGACTTACGGAGGCCTTGACAAGGAGTCCCTGGCCCAGTCGAGAGTATTCCCGATGGAGAGGTGGTCCATGCCAAGAGAAAGTGTGTAAAACGAGTGTTCGTCGTGCCTCGAGTGCTCGAAGGCCGAGGGAAACAGTAACAGTGTAATTATTTAATTAGGCCGAGGGAAACAGTAACGGCGCAAATAAAACGAAGACAAGTGTATTTATTTAATTAGGAAATTTAGTAATTTATTTCACTAATTTACCAGATACATTATTGCGTAATTTAATAGGGTTTCATGGCAAACATGATTGTTAAGTGTGTGCAAGTGTAAGAAATTGAGAGAACATGTATAGTTGTGCATACAACATTTAGATTAATTAAATCCATGTAATAATGCTTATTAATAATTAAAAGTTCGAAATTATTCATGACAGTACTTAATTTGTGCTTAACAAGGTTTAATAGACATATATGGCAGGGTTAAAAGGGAAAAATCAGGATTTTGGTCGCTCTGGTGCAGTCACGACGCAGGGTGCTGTCGCGATTAGGTCGCGACAAAGCGGACCAGCGCGTTCAGGGACTCAGGTCGCGACGGGGTTAACGGTCGCAATCAGGTCGCGCCACTATGTCCGGTCACGTTCTGATAAACCGGGCGCTGGGGTAAACAGGGGGCAGGTCGCGACATGTCGACCCGTCGCGTTCAGAACGCGACAGTTCTTCCTGTCGCGACCCCTTCTGAGATCGCGGCGGATCAGGCCGTCGCGACACCAGAAGGTTGCCCGAGCCTAAAAAAGGGGTTTTGCCCTTTTTTCCAGGTGGGTCTACTTGATATAGGGCACATCAAAATTCGATGTAAAATCGTACAGAGATCCAAAAATTATGAAACTAATTTTAAACGAGAGTAGACATCGAGATCTATCACTGGACACGATTAATTAGAAAATAGACATGTCGAAGGCCTGCTTTGATCAAGTTATATTTTGCTAACCTAGAACATGCATAGGGATCGAAAACGATTTAATTTGAATGACATGCTCAATGGAATTTCGGCAAACTGGGCTCATTAGAACCCTAACAATAGGCAGTATTTATGGTAATTATCTCAAGTCATGAGCACGAGTGGATTCAAAGATACAAGGCAAACATGAAGGTTCGGCAAAACATATTAACAGAAGTTTGGGCATTTAATTCGCCTCATGCATGAATGAGAAAGGTTGAGATCATGGGGCTTTTAAAGAGGGGTGCATGGTCTACTAGGGTTTTAATTTCACGATTTTGGCTTGAGAGATTGCCTACCTTTCACGCGTTTAAGATCCTGGGCTTGATGACGAAAAGAAGATAGACAAACCCTCCTTGTTCTAGCCTTCTCCTCCCTTGCTCCTTCGTCCTCTAGAGCTCCAACAACGATCTAGGGAGTGATAGGGCCGAGATTGGCGTGTGTTTTGTATGTTTAAAGAGTCCAACCATCTTCAAACTCTTCTCTCTACTACAAACTCCAAAAATAATAATTATCTCCTATTTTCCTTGCCATTATCTACCTAATAGGATGGGGAGAGGACTAATTGTGGGTAATGGGTTAGGATAGGTATATAACTCTCTTTGGATATTTATGGGTTATTTAGTATTATCTCAACCCATTTCTATTTATTAATTAATTAGATATGAATTTCACTTAATTACCTCTCCTCCCATGATGGGCTTTTCACAATTGGGCCTAATAATTCATGTTAGGACCATTAGTAAAACCCATTACTAATTTAGCTTAATGGGTATTGATCTAATTCTATTTATTCACTATTTATTCTAATTTAAATCTATTTACCACACTTATTCAATTAATTTATTATTTTAATTCATTTTAATATTATTTATGTCAATATTTCTAATCTTCATCATTTGGGCTCTCACTGTGGGCCAATAACTCATGTGAGCTTAATTGTACAATCCATGTACTTACTTTACTTAATGAGTTTTTATTATCTTTTTATTAAAGAATTTATTCATGGGCCAAGATTGTCTATTGGTCCAATTATCATAATGGGCTATCAACCCTATTATTTAAAGTCTACCCACATGTTATTTTAATTTATAATCCACTTTGGCACATAAAATAATGGGTTCTCCAACTTGTTCCTTAATTTCGCTAATAAGTCGCATAAATTCTTAAACTTGGTCTAAATGATCTTTCTATACCCAAATTCTTGATGGTCATTAGAGAATATTATTTAAAGTATAACCATTATTTTTATACAATTTTTATATGAGTTTTTATGCATGAAATAATGGCACGTATATATTTTTAACTAGTTTGATTTATTATTTGATAAAATTTTAATTATCTATTTTCTAATTAATGAGTTTTCTGGGGTACTACATCCTCCCCCACTTAAAAAGAATTTGTTCCCAAATTCATATGATATGATACGACTACCAATTCATTCTGAATATTTCATTCCATCATCTCCCCACTTAGGGCTTTGCTATCGAGAAAATAATATGAATTTAAACTAAGAGTTTAGTGATGGTACCTCGTCTACCTTCATTGGCATGATTATATCCACAAGAGCTTGTAACCATATGGCGTGGAGTTCGGTTCTTTTTTATTGGACAATCGATGACTCGTGTGTTGACTTCCACAACGCAAGCATCTGCCCAATCTCTTCCAACAGTTATCAATCTGATGCCCTGGCTTTTCACAAAATTCACAGAATTCCTTCCGCTTCACTTCCCCTTTCATTCTCTTGCTATCTACTTTATTTCTTCCTTTATTACCATTGGAATGGGTAGCAAGTTCCCTTTTCAACGCCTTCTTCTTATGGATCTTTTCAAGAAGTCCCATGGTGTCCTCTACTATTTGAGCTCTCAATATCATGTCTGAATATACTACAATGTCTAGTGGAGCCAAGTTTTCTCAGAACACAGGTCTCAACCCCTCTAAGAATCTCTTTGCCTTCATCTTTTCTGTACTCACCAAATGTGGTGCATACTGTGCTAGTCTTTTAAATTGCGCTTCATATTCTGCTACCGACATCATTCGTTGTTTTAAATTGGCGAATTCATTTGCCTTCTTCTCACGAATCCTCTGGGAAAAATATTTGGTGTTGAAGAGTTCTAAAAATTCATCCCACTCTATGTTGATGTTGGGTAATTGTCGACTGGCAGCTTCCCACCAAACTCTAGTATCGCGGTCCAATTGGAATGTTTCCAGAAGGACTTTCTTCTGCTCTGAACATTGCATAACTCTAAAGATTTGTTCCATTGCCTTCACTGAATTTTCGGCTTCATCGGGATCCAGAATTCCATTAACCTGGGAGGATTCATTCGTTGAAAGTTCTCGTATAGTCTTATGTCCCATTCTTGCTCCTGCTTGAATCACGTTGTTAAGGGCTGAGTTAACCCCTGTACGGTCCTTTGCAAGTCCGCATTTGTGCACGCTCGCCAGCCATCTCCACTAATCTCCTGCGAGCAATAACATTTAATTTTATTTCCTTTTTAGACTTTGGGTACTAAGGTATTACTAAGTTGATACATATATATAGATAAATGCATTCTGATCTTAACCATGGTTCTACCCAATCCTCACATAGGTATGGTGGTTGATTTAGACATGTGTCATGGCAGTTCACCTAGAACATCCTAGACTTAAAATATTCTAATAAGGACATCCTAGGCTCTGATATCAACTATTATGCCCCGCCAATTTAGCAGCGGAATAAATCAGGGAGGCATGAACAACGTGTATGGTAACGTAAATTGCGCATACAGTCGCAAATATCAGAGCATCTAAATAAACAATAATTGTAGTAAACTCCTTATTTTATGATAAATCACCTAAACTATTACAACCACTAATTTGAGCCAAAACATAGGGCTCAATAACATCATTACATTGGAAAAGATAACTAAGCAAATTTCTAACTAAACTCTAAGGTACTAAGGACATTCCATCGCTATGACTCCTGGTCGCTCATCACTCCAGTCCATTCCCATTGGTGTGTGTAAGGTCATCATCCGACTTACCTAAAAACACAATAACAAATAGCGAAGGGTGAGCGATAACGCTTAGTAGGACTTAATATCTCGTGTAAACAAGCATGCTTTAAGTGATTAATGTCTTGTAAAGCAGGTTAACTAGAGAGAATGATCAAGTATAGTTGAGACAGTAATAGCACACTATAACAATGAACGATAATACATTCCACAAGATTATTGCAAAACTAGGATGATAAAGGATTGGCCATATAACGAGATAGCGTGTAACAAGATAGTGTGTATAGATGCACAACGGTGCACTAGAAGAATGTGACAGTAGTCGCTCTATAATAGGACAGTAGCCGTTCAGCAACAGTCTTTGATAGCATAGTAATAGCACAGTGCGTCTAAACAAATCAGACTAACAGTAACAGTATAACAGTCAGTTGTCTAGCCAATTCAGAACAGTCAGTCAGAACCAGTGCAAATGCGGACACCATCATTAGCCCCTGCAGGTATTTTCGGGTGGCTCTTTGCCCGCAGGACTAGATTGGAGCCCCTCGGACACTCTCCGTGCTCTAAACAGTATGCATTCAACTCAGTAGAGTCACAAGACCCATATTATAGTGCTAGACAGTCAAGTATAGTACAAAGCAATAGGAGCCACAACAGCTCAAGAGTCTCAAGAGAGTACTAGACGAATAGATGAGATAGTAGGGCGAAAATGAACAGATGAGAGTTCAAGGATAGTAGATGAGATGGGGGTATAATCGTAAAACAACGTTAAACCAACGTTAGTCACAGTTGTACGGCACTAGGTCAGGTACCGGCAGTCTAGTAGAAGTCACATCCGCCCACTAGCCGTGCTATGAACACAGACTAGATGGTTGGCGTGAGCACAAGATAAGTGAGAACTCACTATGGCCGTTTAGATCGTACTGATCCCTAGGGGTGTAATGGGTTTTAAGGGTACAACCAGCTCGTCGGCTAAGGACGTGCGCCAAAGCCAAGAAGACTTACGGAGGCCTTGACAAGGAGTCCCTTGCCCAGTCGAGAGTATTCCAGATGGAGAGGTGGTCCATGCCAAGAGAAAGTGTGTAAAACGAGTGTCCGTCGTGCCTCGAGTGCTCGAAGGCCAAGGGAAACAGTAACGGTGTATGAAATGCACGAATAAAATGAAGACAAGTGTATTTATTTAATTAGGGAATTTAGTAATTTATTTCACTAATTTACCATATACATTATTACGTAATTTAATAGGGTTTCATGGCAAACATGATTGTTAAGTGTGTGCAAGTGTAAGAATTGAGAGAACATGTATAGTTGTGCATATAGTATTTAGATTAATTAAATCCATGTCATAATGCTTATTAATAATTAACAGTTCGAAATTATTCATGACATTACTTAATTTGGGCATAATAAGGTTTAATAGACATATATGGCATGGTTAAAAGGGAAAAATCAGGATTCTGTTCCCTCTGGTGCAGTCGCGACGCATGGTGTTGTCGCGATCAGGTCGCGATAAGGCGGACCGGCGCGTTCAGGGACTCAGGTCGCGACGGGGTTAACGGTCGCAATCAGGTCAGGCCACTATGTCCGGTCGCGTTCTGATTAACGGGGCGCTGGGGCGAACAGGGGGGAGGTCGCGACATGTCGACCCGTCGCGTTCAGAACGTGACAGTTCTTCCTGTCGCGACCCATTCTGAGATTGCGGCGGATCAAGCCGTCGCGACACTAGAAGGCTGCCGAGCCCAGAAAAGGGGTTTTGCCCTTTTTTCCAGGTAGGTCTACTTGATAGAGGGCACATCAAAATTCTATGAAAAATCGTATAGTGATCCAAAAATTATGAAACTAATTTTAAACAAGAGTAGACATGGAGATCTATCACTAGACATGATTAATTAGAAAACAGACATGTCGAAGGCATGCTTTAATCAAGTTATATTTCGCTAACCTAGAACATGCATAGGGATAGGAAATGATTTAATTTGAATGACATGCTCAATGGAATTTGGGCAAACTAGGCTTGTTAGAACCATAACAATAGGCAGTATTTATGGTAATTATCTCAAGTCATGAGCACGAGTGGATTCAGAGATACAATGCAAACTTGAAGGTTCGGGCAAAACATGTTAACAGAAGTTTGGGCATTTAATTCGCCCTCATGCATGAACGAGAAGGGATGAGATCATGGAGCTTTAAAGAGGGGTGCATGGTCTGCTTAGGGTTTTAATTTCACAATTTGGCTTGAGAGATTGCCTACCTTTCACGCGTTTAAGATCCTAGGGCTTGATGACGAAAAGAAGATAGAAAAACCCTCCTTGTTCCAGCCTTCTCCTTCGTCCTCCAGAGCTCCAACAGCGATCTAGAGGGTGATAGGGCCGAGATTGGGGTGTTTTGTATGTTTAAAGAGTCCAACCATCTTCAAACTCTTCTCTCTTCTACAAACTCCGAAAATTAATAATTATCTCCTATTTTCCTTGCCATTATCTACCTAATAGGATGGGGAGAGGGCTAATTTCGTGGGTAATGGGTTAGGATAGGTATAGAACTCTTCTTTTGGATATTTATGGGTTATTTAGTATTTATCTCAACCCATTTCTATTTATTAATTAATTAGATACGAATTTCACTTAATTACCTCTCCTCCCATGATGGACTTTTCACAATTGGGCCCAATAATTCATGTTAGGACCATTAGTAAAACCCATTACTAATTTAGCTTAATGGGTATTGATTTAATTCTATTTATTCACCTTTATTCTATTTAAATTTATTTATCACATTATTCAATTAATTTCTTATTTAATTTATTTTATATTATTTATGCCATATTTAATCTTCATCATTTGGGCTCTTACTCTTGGCCCAATAACTCATGTGAGCTTAATTGTATAACCCATCTACTTACTTTACTTAATGAGTTTTTATTATCTTTTTTTTAAAGAATTTATTCATGGGCCAAGATTGTCTATTGGTCCAATTATCATAATGGGCTATCAACCCATATTTATCTCAACCCATTTCTATTTATTAATTAATTAGATACGAATTTCACTTAATTACCTATCCTCCCATGATGGACTTTTCACAATTGGGCCCAATAATTCATGTTAGGACCATTAGTAAAACCCATACTAATTTAGCTTAATGGGTATTGATTTAATTATTTATTCACCCTTTATTCTAATTTAAATTTATTTATCACACTTATTCAATTATTTTCTTATTTAATTATTTTAATATTATTTATGCCAATATTTCTAATCTTCTCATTTGGGCTCTTACTCTTGGCCCAATAACTCATGTGAGCTTAATTGTATAACCCATCTACTACTTTACTTAATGAGTTTTTATTATCTTTTTATTAAAGAATTTATCATGGGCCAAGATTGTCTATTGGTCCAATTATCATAATGGGCTATCAACCATATTATTTAAAGTCAACCCACATTTATTTTAATTTATAATCCACTTTGGCTCATAAAATAATGGGTTCTCCAACTTGTTCCTTTTTGCTAATAAATCGCATAAATTATTAAACTTGGTCTAAATGATTTTTCTATGCCTAAATTTCTTGATGGGTCATTAGAGAACATTATTTAAAGTATAACTATTATTTTTATGGAATTTATTATGAGTTTTATAATGACACGTATATATTTTTAACTAGTTTATTTATTATTTGATAAAAATTTTAATTTATCTAAATTTTCTATTTAATAATTTTCTGGGGTACTACACTCGCAACATATCTTCAATAGTCTGGATCATCCTCTTCGTGCCCATCTGTTTGGGGATGGTATGCCGAACTGTACCTCAACTGAGTGCCAACTACTCGCTGAAAACTCCTCCAAAATCTGGAGGTAAACCTAGGATCTCTGTCTGAAACAATGGTGACGGAATACTTGCAACGACACAATTCTGTCCACATATAACTTGGCTAACCTGTCCATGCCCATGACATGCTCACTGCTAACAACCTACACACCTTTGTCAATCTATCAACAAAGACCCAAATACCATTATGTCCTGACGCTGTCCTGGGAAAACTTACAACAAAATGCATTGCTATATCATCCCACATCCATGTGGTACTGGTAAGGGCTGCAACAACCACCTGACCTTTGATGTTCCGCTTTAACTTGCTGGCATATCAAACATCTTGCTATAAGCTCCGCTATCTCTTCTTCATACTTGACCAGCAGAAATATTTCTTCAAATCTTGGTACATCTTTGTGCTTCCTGGGTGAATGGTATATCTGGATCGATGTGCCTCTTCCAACACTTTCTGCTTCACCCCAACTTCACTTGGAACATACAATCTATGTCTGAAACGGACCACACCATCATCATCTATAGTGACATCTTCCATCTTTACAATCTCAGCTAAATTCTCATCTACCTTTTATGCTTCTATAATTTGCCAATACAAAGAAGGTTCCACCGTGCTGCTGGCTAACACTGCTCGCCGCTGGCTACATGGAACAAATAGATAGTTTTCTGCTACATCTTCATACAACATCCATTCTCTTATCATCATGTGACTCATCACTGCCTTTCTACTCAATGCATCTGCCACCACATTAGCCCCACCCGGTTGGTATGCTAAGCTGAAATCATAATCCTTCAAGTATTCCATGTTGGATCGAAATGGCAGTAATGATGTCCTAGAGGGGGGTGAATAGGACTTCTTGTGCTTTTTAAAATTTTATCTAAAATTAAACAACACTAAATAGACCTGTTAGAATTTAGTGTAGTGTGTGATTTAAGTGTAAGTTGGCGAAAACAATCACACAATTGCACAAAGAATTTTATCCTGGTTCGGCCCTTCCCACATACAAGTCCTACATCCAGTCCTCAAGCTAACCACTTGAGATTTCACTAACTGCCAAGAGAACTTGGCCTTCTCTCACCCTTGAGAGGAATTACAAGCCACCTTGCTCCCACGCAAGTCTTCCCTTAACAGGGGTACAAAACTACCTTTTACAAGATCTTCCCTACACAAGAGGGGAACAACATAAACAAATCTCCTGCTGAAATTACATAGAGAAAATTGTAAAGACACTTTGTGTTTACCCCAAGAATGAGCAAACAAACCTAATTCAGAAAGGAGAAAACAATAGGGTTACAAGTAAGATCCTTTCTGAACTAAAGGGGGTGGACTAAGAGATATCAATCACAATTGCCACCCAATACAAGACTTCTGTGAAGAGGAGAGCTTGGGGATTTTTCTGAATGATGAAGCTCTCAATCTTGCAGCTCAAGAGAAGACTTGAAGAAATCTCTGCTAATAGAAGACAATAGTGAATTGAAGAAGTTGCTAGATGGTCTCCAAAAACTCTAAGTGCCTTTCTTTTCAAACTTCGGCTTCTTTTTATATCCTTCAGAAGAACGTATATGATTGAAAATGGTCGTTAGAGATCTAGCTATTTGAGGAGAGACCTTTGATCCTTTGGATACTGATTGAGGTTGTTGTCCATAAGTCCTTCTGCCTTTTTTAGCTTTCCAACGGCTTCAGACAAGGCTTGTAGCTTCACAGCTTAGTGGTCAAACTCCAATTAATGTTCTGTGAAGGCTCCATGCTCAAAACATGCTCTATAAATGTTCTGCAGCAAAGACAAGACAAAAGAGGAATACCTCCATGCTTTTGAGGTAGGTGAGTCAGAGAAGACATGTAAAATATAGAATCCTCGGACATACAAGCTTTCAGGCCAATAAAAGAGAGACAAACAGTTGCACCAAAAAGCAAGGTGTGGGTCTGACAGTGGTAGGTGAGCCTCTGTCAGATACCCATGCGTCGAAAATCAATAAATGCATGATTTATGAAGGGAGTGAAGATTTGGTCTTCTTTCATGAAGCAAGAGACCAATTTGAATAAAAAGTTTCAAATATAATCACAAACAAATTTAGAAAATTATTTAGAGTATAATATGTCTCATCTTGTCAGAATATATTAAAATAATAATGACCTGATAGAATATTAATATTCAACAATCATACAGGTACCACAAGTTCTTATAAAGATTATTAAGCAGATGAATCACCACAAAAACGAAAAGTATCATGTCAACACAATAAAAGTATAAGTACATAGACTGTCAGAGAAGTCGGTTTCAGAAGAAGGTGTAATTCGACTCTAGAAGTCGGAGTCGGAATCATTATAGGTGGGGCCTATCTGAGGGAGTTTCCTATAAGATTTTAGATGACGGATGTGGAACCAAGTGAGTCTCTTATAATAGTGACTATGACCGAAGAGTTTTGAGAGGGACAAATTTCCTATGGGCTGCTAAATGAAGAAAGTCATGCATAGTCATATTCCAATGCAGTCCTTGATGAATTGCAGCTTCCTTGGCTTGATAATAGATTAAGTACCTCTGCTTCCATTTTTGAGCAACAGACTTCCAAAGAGTCTCATGACCTTTGCAGAGATACTCAACCACTGAGATCTTCAACTTTTCACAGTCGGAGTGGTCTTCAGGATATGCAGCGGCCCATTGATCCTCTATGAATCTTTCAGACTCAGCAAAACAAATCTGAAAGTCTAACATGTGCTGGGAATTCTTAGGTGCTTGCATGAGGGCAAACCTATGAAAAGATAATTTCATATTATACTGATCCTGAACCTGGTAGCTATTCAGATGTGCCGTTGAAATAAGCTAAGCAAAATCTTTCTTGCAAAAATGGCACCAACTAAGCTTGGGTACAAGCCAGAAGATAATTCAACAGACATGGAGGGGGAAATCTGTCTCTGACCTCTGATAATGTTTTCTCATTGGCCTTTGTTGACATCAGGCAGTCCCAATCTGAATCTGGCAAGGTTGAATTCCTTCATCTTAGTGTATTTGGCCTGAAAGTCTCTAATGAGGTTGCCAAACATATCATAGAACCGAAGATTCAGGTGAAGATGAAGATCCATGAATTGGTTCCTGGATTGGGTTTGCTGGTATTTGGTGGCTTCACCAGGATAGATTTCAAGAAATTCTTTAGAATTCAAACTGTGGCTTTTCTGAGAGATCAGCTGGAGATCAGCCAACAATACTTGTGATGTATGAAGGAGAGATGGAAGCCAATCCTCAAAGGTGAAACCTAGCATTTCATGGACTTCAAGGAATACCTTGATGGACAGGAATTCCCTGAACAGGTTCATGTGATGTTCTGAATGGTAGATAAATGCATACCAAAAAGGAGGATGTGTAATTTGGCAGGGTTCCTTTACTATTTCTGATAGTGAAAGGGTGGATCTGCCTACTAGAGGAGTGGATGCAGTAGGAAGAGAAGAAAGAAACTAGGAGGTTGGGTTTGGAGAGTGAGTCTGGGTGCCTGAGATGGTTTCAATAGTATTTCAGAGGATAGATGGAAAACTTGACATTATCAAGGGCAATTGGCTGATCCTTTGGAAGAGATGTAGAGGGAGGAGGATCAGATGAGGTAGGAGGTGGAGGTTGTTGTTGTTGTGGTGCATCAGCAGAAGAAGCTGGAGGAGTGAGAGCAGTGGGGGTTGAGATGAGGATGTAGGTGGTTGTTCTGGTTTAGGAGGAGCAGGGGCAGAGGAAATAGTAGGAGTAGGAGGAGTTGGTCCAGGTGGAGGAGGAGAGGAAATGGTCAAGGGATTGGAGGACACAGGATGACCATTCTTAAGAAGTCTTCTTCTAACCTTCCTCTTAAAGGTCTTGACCTTGGACCTGACATCTTCCTCTAAACCTAGAGACTCTTGGGGCCTCTTAAACCTAGACTCTTGCTACTACTACTACTCTGACTCATCTGCTACTGAAGATTGCTGCTGCTGCTCAGGCTTCTGCTGATCTTCCACAATTACTACTGAGGGCTGCTCTGACTCAGGCTGCTGTTGTTTCAACTGCTGCTCTTGCTCAGGCTACTGCTGATTTTGGTCATGTTGCTGTTGCACTTGAGCTTCTTATGCTTTATGTTGCTGCTGAGCTGGTGGTTGCTGCTCTTCTGGATGAGAAGATGGTGGTCCAGAAGGCTGCTTGGTGCCCTGTTGGCATACTAACTGAAGCAATAGGTCCTTCATCTGTTGGACCTCCTCATCCATAGCATCAAAGTTTTCATCAATAAATTCAACTTGCATATGTAGGACTGACAGGCTCTCTTGTTGCTTTGTCAGTAAATCCAATATTGCATTTAAACTGTTGCTATTCTCCCCCTGAGACCTTGGTCGGGTCTCATCATGAGAAGGGGAGAAGTGATGCTGCACTTCTTCAAAGTCTTGCGTGACAAAAGTAGAGCTGGGAAAATCATCTTGTTCTTGTACTCCTCCCTTACCTCTTAGATCTCTTAGTACCTGATTTATGGTCTCTTCTGGTGCATCATGTCCTAGAGATAAGGCAGGAGCTTGATCTTGTTGGATTTGCTCTTGAGTAGGGGCTTCTGCTCTTTCTTCTCTAACTGCTTGCTGACTAATTGGAATGGATGAGGAATCATGTGCTTCATCAGGAAACATCACATGGGTGCACTGGGGCACAGAATCTGTAACCCATAAATTCTGACTTCTGTTCTCCAAAGAGTAGTGACTTCTTCTCAATGTAGACAAGCCAATCTTTTCCTTTACTCCCACTGAGATTTCTCCACTAAGGCCCACTGAGAATCTCTTAAAGATTAGGGAAAGCAGAGGTCCATATGGAAGGGACTCCTATAATTTTTTTGGATGCTATCATCTTTTTCAGAATAACTGCTGGAAGGTTGACCTTATGTCTTTGAATAGCCCAAAACAATAAACTACCATCCCTGGCAGTTATGGAGGAATGTGTCCCTGCCCTTGGTGTGATGATATTTGTAATAACTGAATGGATGATCCTCTTCTCTGCAGACAACTCATTGACTAACAAACCTTTCTTGCTTACTGTCCCCAAACTTCCAATGATGCCCATTTTCTGTTTATCCATAGGGACTATCTCACTAAGCTTATGCCCAGAGTTGGGACAATCCAAAAGTTCCACTAGCAAATCTTTAGAAACTGTAACTTTGGTGCCTTTCACATAGCCTGTCACTGAACTTTCTGAGGAGACTTGAAGGGTGACAAAGAAAGCCTTAAGGGAACTCTCAAACGTGGGCTCAGAAATTGACACAGTCTAGTCCAACCCATCGCCGCTAGGGTTTTTTCTACCCATACTAAGCTACCATGTAACTGAGAGAAATCTACAACTTTCCCCGAATAGATGGCAAACTTAGCAGAGGATGGGCGTTGGAGCTGTTCAGGAGTGAACTGAGTTCCTTCGGAGCCCTAGATGATGCCATCTAGACAGAAGGAGATGGAGAAGACTTAGGAGACTGTCAAAGGAGTGAAAGAAATGCAGTTTAAAATTCAAAGATCTTACCTTTCTTCAGAGAAAATGAGAGCTTTAGAGGTGCTCTGAAGACGGTTGCTGGAGAAGATGAACAGTGTACGTAGGAAGAGGAAGAAGATGACAGAGAGAGTCGAAGAGAGAGTTGAAAGGGTGCTTTAGAAAAGGGAATGGATGTTCTAATATAAAACTTAGAGTCGTAACTACACAAGGATGAGGAGATGAACGGTGGGGATTAAAGAGAAGTACGTACGTTATGTAATAAATACTCCTTTAATTTAAAAATTATTATCATTTATTATATTAATTTAATGAGAGTAGACTCCGATTGTAAACAACCGAATTTTTACATCAGACTTATAAAAGTCGCAGAGCACACTTCCCTCATCATGAGTCATAGTAGACTCCGACTTTGAGAAGTCGTAGTCTCCACTTCGACTTCATGAGTCGCAGTACTGGGACTTGGAGAATTTCACAGAGAGTTCATAACATACAATTCAAACATGAAATTTTCACAGTGATTTAATCAGGATTACACATACCTATTTTTCTTCTAATAGATGTAAATCTATCTTTAGGAAGAGGTTTGGTAAAAATATCAGCAAGTTGATTTTCTGTAGAGACAAACTCAAGTAAAATATCACCATTACTTACATGGTCCCTGATGAAGTGATGTCTAACCTCAATATGCTTTGTCCTTGAATGCTGGATAGGATTTTTGGTCAGATTAATTGTGCTTGTATTGTCACACAACATTGGAATTTCTTGAAGTGTGTGACCATAGTCTTCCAATTAGTGTTTGATCCACAGCAGTTGAGTACAGAAACTTCTAGGTGCAATGTATTCTGCTTCTGTTGTGGATAATGTCACTTAATTCTGCTTTATGGAAGACCAAGAAATTAAGCAACTGCAAATATTTGGCAAGTACCACTGGTACTTTTTTCTTATCTATTTTGCATCCAGCATAGTCAGCATCACATATCTAATTAATTTGAAATCAGAACATCTGGGATACCATAAACCTAATTTACTTATGTTTATAAGATATCTAAAAATTCTTTTAACAGCATGAACATGTGATTCTTTAGGATCAGCTTGAAATCTTGCACACAACATACACTGAACATTAGGAATAAAATTTGGAATAAATTGATGTTGAGGGAGCATGCATATGCTAATAAATTCTAATTGCCTCTAATCTAGCTACCGGTGCATAAGTTTCATCAAAATCAATGCCTTCCCCTTGGGAATATCCTTGTGCTACAAGTCTTGCCTTGTTCTTGGTGATTACTCCTGATTCATCCTGCATTCTGTGTTCTGAAGACGTCGTCCCAGTCTAGTGGTCGGAAGTCTAGGCCAAGAAGATCCAAACCCGACTGCGTTGGAATTGATTAAGTTCCTCTTCATAGCAAGGATCCAAGATTCATCAGCCAATGCATCATTGATTGTCCTAGGCTCAATTTGAGATAGAAAAGCTGAAAAATCACAAGGAATATTCATACCTCTTGTTCTTACCCTATATTGAGGATCACGTATAATGTTTTCTCTTGATGATCTCTGTGATACCTCAATTCTCTAGGCAGTCCTTCTTGTGGTTCTTCTTGCTGTTGAAGTTCTTCTAGTGGAGGATCTTCCTTTCTTCTTCTTTTTCTTCTTCAGAGATGTTTTCTCTAGATCCCTGCACAAATCTTCAACACAGTCTTCTTCTTCTTCTATTATCTTAATAGAAGGGTTAGTCTCATCAAATAATATATGCACTGTTTGTTCTATTGTTAAAGTTCTTCTATTAAATACTTTGTATCCTCTAGGTTTTGAAATATATCATAACAAAAATCCTTCATCACTTTTAGCATCTAACTTTCCTAAATTATAACTATTATTTAAAATGAAACACTTACAACCAAAAGGTCGAAGATGACTGATGTTGGGCTTCTTTTCTTTATAAAGCTCATATGGGGTGTTCTTTAGAATTGGTCTGATCATGCACCTGTTGATGATCTAGCAGGTTGTGTTAACTACTTCTGCCCAAAAATACCTTGGTAAATTGTACTCAGTGAGCATAGTTCTGGCCTTGTCTAGCAGTGTTCTATTCTTTCTTTCTGCTACTCCATTGTGTTGAGGTGTTCTTGGTGCAGAAACATTATGTTCAATTCCATTTTCTTCACAGATCTTCATGAATTCTTCATTCTTGAATTCTCCACCATGATCAGATCTGATACTGATAATCTGAAACTTCTGATTCTTTTTTACTACTTTGCTGAACTTTAGAAGGCTGAAAAAGTTTCTGATTTGGCTCTAAGAAAAGACACCAAGTATATCTTGACTAGTCATCCACTATTACATAGCCATATACCTTTTCTCCAAGACTAACTGTTCTTGTAGGTCCAAATAAATCCATATGAATTAGTTCCAAGGGCTTGGAAGTTGTGACCACTGTTTTGGATTGAAATGATGTCTTGGTTTGCTTGCCTTTTGCACAGGCTGTACAGATTCCAGACTTCTTCAATTCATCTTCGGAAGACCTTCAACCAATCATGCTTAATCAATTTTTTATTACTGAAGTGCTTGCATGACCCAATCTTCTGTGCCACAATTTAGATTCTTCACTCTTAGTGGTTGCAAAACATAAATTCACTTATTTTAATTCTACTAATTGTAAGGTATATAAATCTTTACTCTTTGAGCTTCGAACACTGTTTTTTTCCTTTTTGAATGCACTTGTCATCTGAAATCTTACTAAATGACCCTTATCACATAGTTGACTGATGCTAATGAGGTGTGCTTTAATCCTTCTGCATACATGACATCTTCAATCAAATTCTTTTCTCTTGTTCCAACTGTCCCACATCCTAAGACCTTTCCTTTACAACTATCTCCATAAGTGACCTGACCACTTTCATCTCTAAAGCTTGTAACAACTTCCTATCATCTATCATATGCCTTGAGCATCCACTATCCAATACCATTTGGATGCTCTCAGGCGACCTTGCAAATAAATTTAAGTTGTAACTTTTGGTACCCAAATTTTCTTGGGTCCTTTGTAACGACCCTCCTTATACCGGTACCGTTATACCAACCCACATCGATATAACGAATGCCGCTACAGTGGGACATTTACCCAACATTTATACGATAGGCTGAAATATACCTAAATACATTCACATAGCAGTGGAAAAGAAATAGACAAGTGTAACTTCTTATTCCATCATGCACATTATATTCACAGTCCATATATAGAAGAAAAGAAATCTAAACTTTTTTATAACTGAGTAATGAAATAATACATTGTCCACAACTTTCCACTAAATAAGCACACAATCTCAAAGGTAGAGCAAGTCTACTCTTATTACATACTTAGGAAAAATAAAAGTACAACGCTGTAGACACCCGATTTTGACTAATGGTTTGAACCACATTTCTTGTTATCTTAGTGGGCCCCTAATTGGTCAATCACCTTGAGCCATCATTAGCCTTGTCTTGAGCCTATTAAACCTTTAAAATGCCTTGAAATCCTGAAATTTATCACTTGAGAGAGTCCTTAGGGCATAATAACTCTTGTCTTATCACGTAGTTGGCTGATAATTCTCAATAATCCGGATTTATTGTCGCGACGCCTCGTTGCGCCGCGTCTCTAGTCGCGACAATGCAGGCGATCGTGACAGCCCATGCATTATCCATGCACGTGGGCAATGCTGTCGCGTCCTCTCGTACCGCCACGTCTTAGTCGCGACCCTACGCGTCGTCGCGACAAGGACCGAATCCTCTGGCCTTCATAACTACCCCCTATTTATCCTCCTTGGAACTCAACTTATCCTAAGGATTATCCCTACCCCTTGGGGCGGGATCCTAGCCTTAGGGACTCTTGTGA
>JACBKR010004573.1:0-22851 GCA_014218235.1 Colocasia esculenta | reverse complement strand
GTCATACTATTTCTGAAGTTGTCTTAGAGGAACAACAGAAATTAGGTATTATTGGTCCTCTGTGCTAGATGAAAAAGAGGAACAATCGATATTAATCAGCTTACAGCGATTAAACGTCCAATTCACCTCATGATTAGCCACTTCCTACACCCCTGCCAAGGCAATCATGCTGTAATCACTCAGTGGGATGGAAGTTTGTTATTTTGGGCAGTTCAAGGGCATCAAACAAATTTTGCCTCCTTCATTATTCAGAAGATGCAAGCAGCGGCTAACTAGCTACAACATACCCTTTGGTCAGATGCTTAGCACCATTTCGGGCATTTTGAAATAGATTTAGATACTGAAGTATATGTTCCTCAGATTCAACCACTAGGGATATCAAATTTGAGAGTTAGTTTAAACTGATAGATAGGCATTGGACCAAGAAGAGGATTCCTCCATGCTCACATCAAATTTTTTAGGACCACCCAGTTGAAGCCAATTCAGCCCCAGCCGAAGGTTCAACTGAAGCCCTAGCTGAAGATCCAACTGAAGCACTAGCCGAAACCTTAATTGAAGATCTAGTAGAAGCACCAGCCGAAGCCCCAGCTGAAGACTCAGTCGAAGCCCACATGTAGAAAACATCTGAAGCCACAACCTCTACTGGTGTCCTGTAACGACCCTCCTTATACCGGTACGATTATACCAATCCACGTCGGTATAAAGAACGCCGTCACAGTGGGGACATTTAACCAATATAACATTAGATTGAGATGTACACGAATACAAAAGATTATAGCAGAAATAAATAACAATCTTATTCCATCATCAACATTCTATCCACAGTCCATATAGCATAAAGAAATACATTTGCCCACTTTATTACAACTCCAAAGCATATTACATTGTCTATATGAAATACTCCATTATTTGATTACATACTTATGAAAAATAAAGGTACAAGAAGAATCTCCACAACACTAGCTACTCCTCTCGCTCGGAGTCGCTCTTGACTATCTCTCCTCAAAAGTGGAGACACCTGTCACACCTGTACGCCAAAGCAAGAATGAGTCTAAATAGACCCAGCAAGTAATCTTTGCACAACACCCTTATACATGTCATATGCACATGTTATTTGTTAACAATAGAAAGTAACACATTTTGCGTGCTTCATACAATTTAACTACTATACATGGAAACCTATAGTATAGAACACATGGTCATGCTTATAATATTAAGAAATTTAACATACTAATCCTACACAGCTTTCTACACCTTTGTCATCATGCTTCAAATATTTAAACCTCATTCAAACCAATTGCAACTATACACAATTTAACATTGAACTATACATAAAGTAAATAGCATACCTAGTATGGATTCATCATTTTCTCAGTATTTAACACAATTGTACACACATTTTGCTTGCTGTTTTGACATGAATTTAACACTTCACATGGGATACACTATTTCACATGATAACACATTCACTTAACAATTTCACATGCCCATATTTCACATTGCACATTTCACATGATCATATTCACATTTACACTTAGTTGCCATGAACATAGTCCAAACCACCACTAGAAGGACACACATATATACACAGACACATATCCATCACCTAAGCAACATAGTGATAGATCTTGGTTAACTGTGCAGAACGGGGAGAAGCACTCTCCACCCTAACCAGTGGTACTTGTCCACCTCCAGGATTCATCCTAATGCCCTTAGGAATCACTCAATTGAACCTTCCCATAGGGACTTTACTACGGTATAGTTCCACAGCCCTTATGGTAGCAGTGTCACTAACGACACAGTTTATACATTTTCACGTTATCACATTGTCATATTATTCACATGCATTAGACACACACACATTCACTTTTAAACATAACAGGATCAGTTTGTAGAGCTGCTATTAGTTTCATAATGGCATTAAACTCAACACAGCCTATCATGCTGGTAACTACTGAATCATACCAGATTAAGCTTAACATGTTCAACATGACTAATTTCCATGGTTAAACTAAAATCACATTTCCTATTATCAAAATAAACTAAATTTTTATCACAAGTTCTAAACAGTAAACCTATCACATGCTCAATTTCATATTTTTTCGGGTCTGTACAATAATTATAACAATTAAAACATGGTTCAGGCATAATTATCATTAAATTCATTACACATGGGACATAGTAGGACAGTCAGGCATAACCTTTAAAAATCTGCCAACAGTCATTATAGCACAGGGAAATTTTATGAAACCCTAAGGTATAGGAAATCTAATTTTAGGAATTACCCGGATTATTTCTGTAGCAACCGGAAAATTTAATACTTAATATTCAAAATAATAATTTCTTAAATCGAAATAATAGAAACATGCGTACCATTATCATATGCACAAGAATACATCGGAAATTTCCTTAAAAATTATAAATCAATCCCAGACATTATTCCTAAGTGTTCCACGTAGAATTCGTGCAACGAAAAATCCGATTGACCAAGCGTATGTCACAATGTGCCCAATTATCTAAATTAGAAAACTAAGTCGGAAAACCGTTAACACAGAAAGATAACGCGCCCATAAAAACAAAGGAAGTGTCGGAGAGACTTCCAACATCATGAAATGATTATCCATTATTGGGATGGACTAATGGACCTCTCATGGTCCATAATAAATCAAGTAAGAAAATATAATAAAATCCGTAACTCTATATTCTCTAATTAAAAAGGGAAATCCATAGATAAAATTCCATAAGTAATGAGTTGTTATAAATGGACCATATAAAATTTATGGGCCAAAATAGAGATTTATAAAGAAGAATAATAGGAAAATACCCTAAATTCGTAACTAAATTATTAATTAAATGAAAGGGGTATTTAAAGCATTAAATAGGAAGTTGAGTTGTAATTGGATTCCTAAACCTACCCTAATGGGTTGGCCACGAATTTAGCTCCCATCCCAACCCAAATAGAATCCTCATGCTTAGAAAGGGAAGAGAGAATAGGAAATTCGGAATTAATAGGAGTTAGAGTCCTATTAGGAAAATAGAAAGAGAGAGGAGAAGCTTAAATACTCTCCTAAAACCCTCATGGATGGCCCTAGCTCGTGCCAAGGGATTGCTGGACCAAGAGGAGAGGCCAAGGAGGAGGAGATTTCGTGGGGAGAAGAACCTTTCAAGCTCTCAACCCCGTTCATCATGTTCTAGCGCTAGAAGAAGAAATCGAGTCAAGGTAGGCATCTCACGAGCAAACTAATGAAATTTGACTGTAGATTGTTCCATGCATCAGGAACAAAACCCTCAAATTTCATAATTTCATCGAGCCAATATTTCTTCTTGAATTTCGAAGTTCTGCAACTTCATGACCCCGAACCCTCTTCATAATTCTTGTTCCCATGAATACTAAATCCCATGCCTTGAAATTTTATGGGAGATACTGATGATCATTAGGGAAACTTGCCTCTAAATCCCTAATTTTTATCCACCTTATCTTGCAAATTAAATCGTTCATCTCAACTGCTCACTGTCATGTACTCCATGTTTGACGTGATGAAAGCATGTCAAAACTCTATTAGGCCAATTCTATTACTGTAAGTACTCATGCATGTCTAGATCAATTCAAAACTTGTTTCATGATTTTTCATCGTGTATACAATTAGTTATGATTTTCTGAACGACCCTGTATCAAAATCTGATATTTCTGGACCGCAATCCAAGACAGAGCAGAACTCTATAGGCTCAGGCGTAGACCACCAGATTGCGACAGGCCGATATGTCGCCTTCTGGGTTTGATTGCGACTGTCCACTGTCGCCTTTCCCTCAAGCCGTCGCGACGCTTTCCTTGTCGTTTTCTGAATGCGAGTACCTACGTCGCTTTCTGGCCTTCTGTCCTGGCAGCCCCTGTCGCAACCCTTTGCAGGCCCTGTTCGCGACGGCCTACCCCGTCGCAATCCTTACCTGCCTATGTCGCCTTCACAGGATTTTGCATAAAAACCCATAATATTTATTGCTCTCACTTTCTACAATATTTACGCCTTTTTACAGTCATACTCGCAGTAAAACACCTGTCTTAAATTGGAGCTTTATTGAACGCTTTTAAAATACATATTCACGACATCTTTCTATCTGAGTTCTCTCACACGTTCACATACTTGAACCATCCAATTATGGCTTGACTTGGCACAAATATCTCATAATGTATCTGGTTAATTTATTGCAATAATGTACCTTAAATTGCTCTATTTTAAATGAACTTGTCTTCGTTTCTCGCGTTGTTTGGGAATACCGTTACCGACGCCACTGTCTAGAATTCCTCTAGAACGTCGAGCACATGTTTTATATACACACTTTACTTGGCTTGTGGTGAACTCTCCGTCGGATATTCCTTTCGCCGGACTAGTGACCCTTGTACAAGGCCTCCGTCAGTCTCCTCTGATCATGGATTCCCCATGGTCGACGAGCCGGTTGTACCCTAACACCTATGATACACTCTAGGGATCAGTAAGATCCAAACGGCCTTAGATTGTTCTCTCGCTCTTACCTTGAATCACGTCGGACCTCTGGACTTGTGCAAACATGGCTAGCGGAAAGATCGTGAGTTCCACCTGACTGCCAACACCGTACGCGCGTGTGTGCAACGGTTACTATCGCTCGTTACTCGACGTTTCATGTGCAATGACCATAAGATCTCATCTATACTCTACTCGCTCGTCTATTCCTTCACATCTCTCTCGTCTATTCATCTAGTAATCTCTTGTTACCCTTTGAGCTGTGTAGCTCCTATCGTTTGTACTATTTCATGACTATAGTGCTATAATATGGGTCTTGTGACTCTACTGTATCAAATGCATACTGTGCAGGGCACGGAGAGTGTCCGAGGGACTCCAATCTAGTCCTGGGGGCAGAGAGCCACCCGAAAAACCTGCAGGGGCTATGACAGTGTTCTGCATTGCACCGGTTCTGACTATACTGTATTGGCTAGACATCTGACTACTATCCTTTTAGTCTGAGGAGTTCAGACATGTCATGTCCCGAGAATTACGCAGCGGATATTAGTTCGAATAATTCGAGTCGATCTTCCGAGATGTGGACAGTCGGCAAATAAGCCTCTAGCTAGCACGCGCTAAATGTGTATCAACACAAACATCATAATAGGGCCCAAACGTTGAACTCTCATATAAATTGTATAAATCTCATATTTGTCTCAGATGAACTAATACATGACTAAGACAATTAAAGCAAAAGTACATGATACCTCACTTCCTACTACATTGTTCTAACACTCACAATAAACTAACTATAGAGACTCAAGTTTTGGAACGCTCTTCACTCGGACGCATTCCCTTCCTCAACTTGCTCTTCCTCTTGAACTTCATAGTCACCTAGATTGGGTAAAAGTAGGGGATGAGCAAACTAGCCCAGTAGGATTTATATCTCACTGTGCGGGCAATGATATAAGTGATTAACATTTTGAACTAGGCAAGTACGATGAACGATATGCAAGTACGAACAAAACTCATTAAAAACGTGATAATAAAACAAGCTGGATGAGTGAACAAGATGAATAAGATTTTTGAACAAGATGCCAAGAAAGAACTAGCAATAGATCACTTTGCACAAGCACGCAAGATTTCACTTGATGTCAATAGTTTTCAAGAAAGCAAGATATCACTAATTGCAATAAATGCAGATGGCCATATCACGCAAGCAAGCAAGCAAGATTGCACAAGCACGTTCAAGTAACACTAATCAGGCACGTAGACACCAATGTACACCAAGAAAAGATCCATCAAGAATGTACACCAGGACACGGTATGTGGTTATGTATCTAACATTCAACAAGTAAGAAGTACTCCCAGCGCAGATGCAACTCCAGTAATCATTATAACCCATGGTTAACAATATATATGACTCTCCATCATTGGGGCTAGATTGGAGCCCTGGACACACTCCGTGCCCTGTCAGCCATCTCATGTAAAATTTCAAATGAGATACCCACAGTCATTAATAACGGCCAATGAGAGTTTCAATATGTAAGCATGTGTAATGTCATGTTCATGATGATGATAAGAAGAATAAGTTGAACATGATTCCATGAGGACAATAGTCAAGAGATAAATTCGACAACTGAACGATAGATTTACAATTTAGTTCAATCTTTACATTAATAGCTTTAGTCTAGATGACAATTCGCACTCACGAGAACAAGAAGAGAAAGAAGTGCACGCCCTAGATGTATAAGTGTGTAGAAATGCACGTGTGTAAATTCACAACCGTCAGTCTCAAACTCTCGGAAAAACACTTAACATGATGGCATGAAATGGACAATGCATTTAACTACAAAGGGTTTACAAGATTTTAAGATAAAATTTATCACTTTAAGTAAGCTAGAATGGTAACCAGAGTAAATCACAAGTCTCATGTATGATCATATCATTAAGAAAGCAATTAGAATAGTATTCATGTAATTAAGGATTTTTCGATGGGTTAAACACTTTTAAGCCATTTAATAGACATTATGTAATGAAAATAATCAAATATGCAATATCTGGTAAAGGTAGTATCGACACAATCTATGCTGGTGTCGACACTATGCTTCAAACACAAAGCAGAAACATGACAAAATGGTCAGGTAGTGTCGACACTAGTTCAAGTAGTGTCGACAGTAGAGCCAGGTTCCAGAAGACCTTCTGGAAAACATGGGACAGTGTGTCGACACTAGAAGAGGCAGTGTCGACACTAGATCCGTCTCCCAGAACTTCCTGGGTAAAATTGGGACAGTGTGTCGACACTAGATGAGGCAGTGTCGACACTAGATGGGTTTCCCAGAACACTTCCTGGGCTGTTTGGGACAGGGTGTCGACACTAGATGGGGTAGTGTCGACACTAGAGGGCTTTTATGACAAAACTTATGGTCAAGTGTGACCTGAAAACATGTCTCATGCAGTGATTCACTTACCCACCTTATAACTCTCTAACTAATGATATTAGACAAAATGTTCAACACAAAAGATGACAAGGAAAACTAGTAGAAGAACTTTGATGTTGGGGGTTGATCAAATTCGTCTTGAATCCCGAGAAAACAGATGAAGAACACAAAGTCAAGTGTAGCCCGAAATCCTAGTATCATGCAGTGACTCTATTCCCTGCCTGTAACTCTCTAACCAAGGACTTTTGGACAAGACGTTAAACATAAAAGATGATCGTGACTCTCATTAGAAAACTCTTGTGAAGAAAGTTTAGTCAAATTTGGTCTCGAATCACGTGCATAATAAGAAGAACGAGAAAAACCCTAACAGTGCGCGACTTTAGAAAAACACTTATAACTCAAAACATACTCATTAGCATTCGATGAAACCAGTGGGAAACGAAAACTAACTTGATGCTCTACACATTGGTATAGGAAATCTCCCACCATAGATAGGCACGAATTTGGGTTGCCAAGAATGCATGATTGCATCCCAATTCAACTCAAATTGCCTCTTTCCAATTTCAGCCTATTTAGAGTTATGAATCTCCATGCATCTCTAGCTTTATTTGATTATTGGGCCAATTGATGTCCATTGACCCGCTTATGATATTGGGTCATTAATATATATAATGTTGGAAGTCCCTCCAACACTTTTATTAAATTTGATTTCTTTATATATTAAAATTTCCGGGGTGCTACACCCTCCCCCACTTAAGAGAATTTGGTCCCCAAATTCAAGTACAGCAAGTTATTTTACAAGTGAGGTGTACTTACTTGTGAATAGCTCCGGAAATCTTTTGCGCATTGCTTCCTCGGTTCCCACGTGTCGTCCTCATCCTGCGTTGATTCATTTAACCCTTACTAGTGGGATAACCTTGTTCCTTAGGTGGCGCAGTTCCCAGTCCACAATCTTAATTGGCTTCTCTTGATATGTTCCGTCTTTGTTGAACTCCAGAAAGCTTATTCTATAACATGCTTGGATCTCGTACATACTTTTCAACATGGATTGTGGAACACATTGTGTATTCCATCCATTTTGGGTGGTAAAGCGAGACGATATGCCACTTCCCGACTCTTTCAAGGATTTCGAAAGGCCCGACAAACCTTGGTGACAACTTGCCTTTAATGCCAAAACGTCGGATCCCACGGCCTGGTGACACTTTCAAGAATACATGTTCACCCACTGAAATTCCAGATCTCTTCTTCTATTATCTGCATATGCCTTTTGTCTTTGCTGCGCCACTGCCATTCTTTCTCTGATAAGCTTCACCTTCTCTGTGGTTTCCCTTATCATCTCTGGTCCTAACATTGTTTTTCGCCAACCTCATACCAGCATATTGGAGATCGGCAACTTCTGCCATAAAGTGCTTCAAATGGTGCCATCTGAATGCTAGCTTGATAGCTATTATTGTAGGCGAACTCCACAAGAGGTAAGTGTTCATGCCAGGTACCTCCAAATCTAGGACACATGCTCTGAGCATATCTTCATCACCTGGTTGGTCTCTCCGTCTGTCCATCTGTTTGTGGATGGAAAGCCTGCTAAAATTTAGTTTAGATCCCAAGGAATAATGCAGTCCTTTCCAAAAGTGGGATGTAAACCTGGGGTCTCTATCAGACGATAGACACGGTACTCCATGTAATCTGACTATTTCTTCACATACAATGCAGCCAGAACATATTGACCACTTATTCTTCACTGGCAGGAAGTGAGCTGACTTGGTTATGCAGTCGACTATAACCCAGATACCATCGAATCCACCTCTAGATTTAGGTAGTCCGAAAATAAAATCCATCCCTATACCTTCCCATTTCCATGCCGGAATTTCTAGGGGTTTGAGTTTACAGCGGGTCGTAAGTGTCTGCCTGACCCTTTGACATGTTAAGCATCGGGCGACATACTCCGCAACTCTCTCTTCATATTAGGCCCACCAGAAGCTTCTTTTCAAATCCTGATACATTTGGTAGTTCCAGGATGAAAGTATAATGGTCTTGTGAGCCTCGTCCATAATCATTTTCTTTGTTTCTGCATGGTCGGGGTACACAGACTCGATCCCGGAACAATAGCTTCTCTTTGATGTCTGCATCAATGTTAAACTTGGCGAAGTCTTCTAATAACCTCCATTCACCCCCATGAGACTAGACAAGGTAGCCATCGGCTTCTGCTAAGAGCATCTGCCACGACATTTGCTTTTCCTGGATGATATTGAATAGAGAAGTCGAAGTCCTTGAGATACTCCAACCACCTCCGTTGCCTCATATTCAAGTCCTGCTGAGAAAACGATATTTCAAGCTTTTATGGTCAGAAAACACAATGAATTCTCACCATATAGATAATGACGCCATATCTTCAAGGCGAAGACTACAGCAGCTAGCTCCAGATCATGTACGGGATAATTGTCCTCGTGCTTCTTCAATTGTCTGGATGCGTAGCATACAACTTTCCTCTTGCATCAGCACACAGCCAAGGCCGATCCCGGATGCATCAGTGTATACTTCAAAACTACCCCCGGCAGTTGGCAAGGTTAATACGGGTGCTGAGGTAAGGTGTTCTTTCAATGCCTGAAGCTTCTTCACATTCGTCAGTCCATGCGAATGGATTCTCCTTCCTGGTAAGCCTGGTCATGGTACAGCTATCTTTGAGAATCTTTAATGAAGCGACGATAGTAACCAGCTAACCCAGAAAGCTTCTGATTTCCACACGTTGTCGGCCTTTCCCAATCTTTACGCCGCCACCTTGATGGATCTACAGAGATCCCCTTCTTGGATATGATGTGACCAAGGAAAGATACTTCCTCCATCCAGAACTCACACTTACTAAGTTTAGCATAAAGTTGGTTATTCTCTGAGCACCTGCAGAGCAACCTTCAAGTGTTCCTCATGTTCTTCTTTGGATTTGGAGTAAATAAGGATCATCAAGGAACACCACTATGAACTGGTCTAAGTAGGGCCTATAAATATTGTTCATAAGTTGCATGAAAGCCGCTGGAGCATTGGTTAATCCGAACGGCATGAACCACGAACTTGTAGGGACCATACCTACTCCGGAATGCAGATTTGGAATATCCTCTTCCTTTAGTCTAGTTGATGGTAGCCAGATCTCAGATCTATCTTAGAGAAATATTGTGCGCCAGAAATCTGGTCAAACAGTTCATCGATGCGGGGTAGTGGATACTTGTTCTTTATTTCAACTGGTTCAACTGACGGTAGTCAATGCAAAGCCTCATTGATCCGTCCTTCTTTCTGACGAATAGTACTGGTGCTCCCACGAGGATGTACTAGGCCTGATAAAACCTTGATCTAGCAGTTCTTGGATCTGTCTCTTCAACTCCTGCAATTCAACAGGGGACATGCGATACGGGGCTTTGAAACAGGGGCTGCCCCGGGGAGTAACTCAATGGTGAAATTTACCTCTCGCTCAGGTGGTTATACCAGGCAATCCTCAGGAATACATCAGGATATCCCTGGCTATTGGAATGTCTTCTAAGGTCGTTCCTCTTTTCAGAGCCAAGACGAAAACTAGGAAAGCATTACAACCCTGGTTGATCAGCTTAGAAGCCTTCAAGGAGGATATCAAGATAGGGTGTTTGTGATAACGGGTGCCAAGCAGTTATAGAGTTGGAAGGTTTGATCTTTTAAAAGTGACCCTCCTATGGCGACAGTTTACATCGGCATCATATTTAATTAGCCAATCGAACCCAGAATGGCATCATAACCCTTCATGTCTAAACAGATAAGGTCTGCAGGGAGAAGGTCCTCCAATTATGGTTTCACACTTTGGCAAGTAGTGGTGAGTTCAGATTCTGAGCCTAGTGGAGAGGCTACATGATCTTGGATTTCAAGGGTACAGGTTTGACAGGTAAAGTTTCAGCAGATGTGTGGAAATAAAAGAATAAGCAACTCCAGTATCAATAAGACAAAATACGGGTTGAGAGTGTATGGAAATGGTAACTTCACCATACCCCCTTCCTCGGGTAGGTCAGCTTCTATGACAGCATTAAGGCGTCCTGACGCCGTGGTGCATTCTGAGCTCTGCCTGGTTGGTCCTTCATCATTGGACAGTCAGGAATACGGTGGTCACGACCACCACATCTCAAGCATGCCCCGAGCTTCTACAGCATTCTCAGCTCGGTGTCACGGTTTATCACAAAAATTTGCAGTTTTCAGACGACTGCCTACCTTCCACTTGACTCTTTTATCTCCCGCCGCATCTCTTGCAGCAATTGGCCTCTTGTTATTGCTGTTGAAGTTGTTATTGTTGCGACGAAACGTTGGAACAGTGTTAGGTGCTCCTTCTTGACAAAGACCGGCTTAGAGTTGTCCTGCCCCTCATGCCATCCACCTTGGCCATGGTGTCCTCCACTAGCTGAGCTCTTTGGACCATCTCAGTGAAAGTTTGAATGTTGTGTGGTCCGAGCCTTTCAATGAACATGGGCCTGAGCCCATCCATGAAACGGTTGGCTTCAGTCTCAGTTCCCACCAGATGTGGGGCATACACAGCAAGACGGCGAACTGAGCCATACTCAGCCACAGACATGTTCTTTGTTTTAGTGCAGCAAACTCTGCTCCCTTCTTCTCCTTCACTCTCTCGAGAAATATTTCCCCGAATATCTCAGGAATCCGGCCCACTCTAGTTCAGCTATATTAGGCAGATGGGCCGAAGTGGCCTTCCACCAAGCTCGGCATCTTTAGTAAATTGGAAAGGGCCAGTACCACTTCTCTCTATTAGTGCATTGCATAACCTGGAACATCCTTTCCATCTCCTCCTGCCAATTCTCTGCCTCGTCCGGATCAGGGGATCCAGAGAAACGAGGAGGGTTTAAACTCCTAAAATTCCGGTGCAGATCACGGCTCCATTCCTTGCAGCTCCAGCCTGATTTCCAGCTGAACTACATTTTGTAATGCCTGAGTCAATCCAGCCACGGTTTCCTGCATCGCTTGCCATTGGTTACGAGCGATTGTAGTTGAGTGAGAGAGTTATGAGGTTCCTGAGAAAGGATGGAAACCAATTAATGTCTCTCGATACATATAGGAGTCAATGGGTAAGAGTGTTTATTTCTTTCTGACACATTCCCAGTCTCTACCCATTCTCACCCGGTATTATATTTAATTCCATGACCTAGGTTCCATAGGTATCTCCTATTCCTGAGACATATCCTATTGGTATTCCTAGTCTCTGATAGCACTAAACTGTCACGTCCCGAGAATTACGCAGCGGATATAGTTCGAATAATTCGAGTCGATCTCGAGACGTGGACAGTCAGCAAATAAGCCTAGCTAGCAAGCGCTAAATGGTATCAACACAACATCTAATAGGGCCCAAACGTTGTAAATATAATACAATTATAATCTAAGTATTCATTGACTCAGATAAATAATAATGACTAAGATCAATGAACAAACAAAAGTAATACATGATTACCTCACTTCCTACTACATGTTCAACACTCACAATAAACTACTATAGATAGACTCATGTTTGGAACGCTCTTCACTCGGACGCATTCCCTTCCTCAACTGCTCTTCCTCTTGAACTTCATAGTCACCTAGATTGGGTAAAAGTAGGGGATGAGCAAACTAGCCCAGTAGGATTTATATCTCAATGTGCGGGCAATGATATAAGTGATTAACATTTTGAACTAGGCAAGTACGATGAACGATATGCAAGTACGAACAAAACTCATTAAAACATGATATATAAAACAAGCTGGATGAGTGAACAAGATAGAATAAGATTTTTGAACAAGATGCCAAGAAAGAACTAGCAATAGATCACTTTGCACAAGCACGCAAATTTCACTTGATGTCAATAGTTTTCAAGAAAGCAAGATATCACTAATTGCAATAAATGCAGGATGGCCATATCACGCAAGCAAGCAAGCAAGATTGCACAAGCACGTTCAAGTAACACTAATCAGGCACGTAGACACCAATGTACACCAAGAAAAGATCCATCAAGAATGTACACAGGACACGTGTATGTGGTTATGTATCTAACATTCAACAAGCAAGAAAGTACTCCCAACGCAGATGTAATGCCAGTAGTATCATTATACCCCATGGTTAACAGTATATTATGACTCTCCGTCATTGGGCTAGACTGGAGCCTTGGACACACTCCGTGCCCTGTCAGCCATCTCATGTAAAATTTCAAATGAAGACCCACAGTCATTAATAACGGCCAATGAGAGTTTCAATAGTAAGCATGTGTAATGTCATGTTCATGATGATGATAAAAGAATAAGTTGAACATGATTCCATGAGGACAATAGTCAAGAGATAAATTCGACAACTGAACGATAAATTTACAATTTAGTTCAATCTTTACATTAATAGCTTTAGTCTAGATGACAATTCGCACTCACGAGAACAAGAAGAGAAAGAAGTGCACGCCCTAGATGTATAAGTGTGTAGAAATGCACGTGTGTAAATTCACAATCCGTCAGTCTCAAACTCTCGAAAAAACACTTAACATGATGACATGAAAATGGACAATGCATTTAACTACAAATGGGTTTACAGATTTTAAGATAAAATTTATCACTTTAAGCAAACTAGAATGGTAACCAGAGTAAATCACAGTCTCATGTATGATCATATCATAAGAAAGCAATTAGAATAGTTCATGTATTAAGGATTTTTCGATGGGTTAAACACTTTTAAGCATTTAATAGACATTATGTAATGAAAAGAATCAAATATGCAATATCTGGTAAGGTAGTGTTGACACAATCCATGCTGGTGTCGACACTATGCTTCAAACACAAAGCAGAAACATGACAAAATGGTCAGGTAGTGTCGACACTAGTTCAAGTAGTGTCGACAGTAGAGCCAGGTTCCAGAAGACCTTCTGGAAAATATGGGACAGTGTGTCGACACTAGAAGAGGCAGTGTCGACACTAGATCCGTCTCCAGAACTTCTTGGTAAAATTAGGACAGTGTGTCGACACGATGAAGGAGAGTGTCGACACTAGATGGTCCCAGAACACTCCTGGGCTGTTTGGGACAGGGTGTCGACACTAGATGGGTAGTGTACACACTAGAGGGCTTTATGACAAAACTTATGGTCAAGTGTGACCTGAAAACATGTCTCATGCAGCATTCACTTACCCACCTTATAACTCTCTAACTAATGATATTTAGATAAAACGTTCAACACGAAAGATGACAAGGACAACTAGTAGAAGAAATTTGAGTTGGGGGTTTATCCATTCCGTCTCGAATCTTGAGAAAACAGATGAAGAACAAAAGTCAAGTGTAGCCCAAAATCCCAGTATCATGCAGTGACTCTATTCCCATGCCTGTAACTCTCTAAACCAGGATTTTGGACAAGACATTAACATAAAGATGTCGTGATCTCATTAGAAAAAACTCTTGTGAAAGAAGTTTAGTCAAATTTGGTCTCGAATCATGTGCATAATACGAAGAACGGGAAAAACCCAACAGTGCGCGACTTTAGAAAAAACACTTATAACTCAAAACATATCATTAGCATTCGATGAAAACCAGTGGGAAACGAAAACTAACTTGATGCTCTACACATTGGTATAGGATATATTAAGATTTGGCCCGAAAAACCTACTTCTGGGTTGAAGAAATCTCTTTTTCCAGAAAAACCCGAGTTCAGACACTCGAGGAAAACGCTTACTGCTCCGTGAATACTGCATGGAATTGAGAGAATTCCACTGGGTTAGAACGTGGCCTTGACCCTCTTTCCAGGGGTATAAGCCTTGCAAGGTTTGGTTAGGTTTGACTCACCTTGGCGACTCAAGATGATTGTCTGTGCAGGTCGCAGCAGACAAAATAGGGGAAGAAGAACGCCTGGTGTGGATGATCTCCTGCTCCCCAGCCACCAAGAACTTCTCCACACGCCCCAGCAAGTTCTAAAACTCGTTTCTAGGTGGTGGTGAGAGTATTTAAGCAACATGGGTTTAGGGTCCTATTATAACTAGGAAAGCTAAGCTGCGGTTTGACAGGGCAGTTTCTATCTTTTGAGGATGCCTTCCTCCCTTAGAGTGGTGTAGGCTTTGGGAAACCTCCCACCATAGATAGGCACGAATTTGGGTTGCCAAGAATGCATGATTGCATCCCAATTCAACTCAAATTGCCTCTTTCCAATTTCAGCTATTTAGAGTTATGAATTTCCATGCTTCTCTAGCTTTATTTGATTATTGGCCAATTGATGTCCATTGACCCGCTTATGATATTGGGTCATTAATATATATAATGTTGGAAGTCCCTCCAACACTTTTATTAAATTTGATTTCTTTATATATAAAATTTCCGGGGTGCTACAAGACGTACTATGATATTACTGTGCTATCACAAACTGTTATACATTTGTCTGAGGAGTTCAGACGTAATGTATATCGTGAAAACGGCTACTGTCCCAAAGTGACTATGTCGTACTCTCACAGTGCACCGTTGTGCAACCATACACGCTATCTCGTTACACGCTATCGCGTTACATGCTATCTCATCATACGCTCTACTTGCTCTACTTGATTATCGCTATCTTGAGTTACTGTATGCTATCGCGACTTGATCCCATTCAAAGTGCAATTTACTCTTACGTGACCATCTACTATCATCTCTTCTTGCTATACATGTCGCTTACTATTCTCGACAATATCGTTAATGTATTGTTGTTACGTTTTCTATCGTGACTTGACTTTAGTCATCGTGCTATATTTGATTCATCTGCTATTCGAACCATGTTAGTTGTGCTATTACTTTCTTTCTTTACATGACTCGCTCTATTAGTTACTCTGCCATTTAATGCTTAATCATTAAAGCCTGCTTGATCCTGAGATTTAAGTCCTACTGGGCGTTATCGCTCACCCTTAGTTATTTGTTATTGGGTCTCAGGTAAGTCGGACAATGACGTTACGCACCACCAATGGGACAGGACCAGAGTGATGATGAGTGACCTGGAGTCAAATGACGAAGTTACCTAGCACCATGGATTCTAGTAGTGATTGTTTTAGATTTCTTTTCAATGTAATGATGTCATTAAGTCTTATGTGTGGTCGAATTAGTGGTTGTAATAGTCTTAGTGATTTTATAATGAAATAAAGAGTTTATCCAATTATTGTTTATTAGATGCTCTGATGTTTGCGAAAGTATGCGCAATTGTCGTTACCATACTCGTTGTTCGCGTCTCCCTCCGATTTATTCCGCTGCTAAATTGAGGGGAGTGACAATTTCATGCTCACAGTCTATTTATAGAAATTCTAATAAATAAAACTGTACACAGAAATTCATCCTAGCCTTATGATGTGACCTACTAAATGTACTTGACCAAGATAATTCTCACAGCATGTACACACATCCAGAAGTCCGGAAAATATACTACAAAGATCAAACATGCATTAGTAACAAGACCTGAAGAACTTGGCGGCACAAGGGTTGCCGCCAACAGGGGTTAA
Source organism: Colocasia esculenta (assembly GCA_014218235.1). Lineage (NCBI taxonomy): Eukaryota > Viridiplantae > Streptophyta > Magnoliopsida > Alismatales > Araceae > Colocasia > Colocasia esculenta. Next base: position 6,468 of record JACBKR010004573.1, on the reverse strand, counting down.
TGGCACACGATGTTGCCGCTAATCCTGGATCTTAACGGCAGCAAGCTGGCCATTAATTTTGTCTGCAAAGTGCAGAGTGCTCACACAAACCTTGGTGAATGGGGGTTCCAGGACTGAGGAAAATTCTGTAAAAATACCTAAGACCTAGAAGACATGTGTGGGATGATGTACAAAGGCTACTTGCCTCAGAAAAATTGCTAGATGAGATTTAATGTCGAAGATGCTCTCCTCGGAAGCAAAGAAGTGCCTCAAATCTCGTCACGAACCGGTTCTGTGTGATGCTGGTTGCACACCAGAGTCGAGGAAGATCCACCAATGCTAGGAGAACCTCCCAGTTGATGTAGATCGCCAAGAGAACTCCCCAATCGTCGGATCGAAGCTCCCAAGATCCGGTTTCGTGCAAAGCAGTTCTAGGGTTTTCACAATAGCCAAAAGACCTAATCCATCCTAATCTGGTGTTTTTATATGCTAAGGGAGTCAGGATACGCATTTAGGTAGGAATCCTACCGTTGGATGGAGGTTTCCAAATCAAGAACCGAAGGAAACGTAGCTGTTTCCAGATCTGAAACCGCAGAAATTTGGGAAATTGACGGCCACAATTTGCCGTTTACTGGGAGTTGGCATCCATGATCTGGACGTCGACTCTCCTCTAATGTCCATGCATGTTGACGTTTACATGCACTTCGGCAAGAACACAGAAATGACCATAAACATACATACACTATATGATATACATGCAATATGTAATGTGAAGCCTAAGCACCATATGTACAATGTAAATAAAACAATATATACATGATTGACAAGCATATGCATATATACAACATTATTTAATATAAATGTACAGAAAAAACACTATCTAGTATAGACATATACATGTATACACATGCACATAGCTATATACATATAGCAACTAATACATCATAAGACAAAGTCAAATAAAAGAGCAAAATTCGAGGGCCTTACATGTCCCATCAGCTTCAATCCCCAGTGAAAGCCCCACCTGCAGACTCCAATATTTCTGCTGAGGAAGGCATCCCCTCCACCACATTCCAAAAATTTCCCAGCTCATTCAGAAGCCTTTTCTGACTTGCTTCAGATTCGAACCCTCAAGGGGAGCCCAGGAACCCTCCTGAGAAGATACCTTCAGAGATCCCTTATCCAAACGAGCCTCAATGCTCTTACAAACACCTAATTGATGATCCATCCACATCTCAGGGGGAGCAACCGTAGACACTGAAGAAGGATTGAAGTCTGATCAGTCAGACAAAGCTCAGACCGAACCCATGAACAACACGGAATTGAGGAGCCATCCACTCCAGAACCTTGGAAACAGGAAATTGCAGAAATCAAAGTTGAGGTCACAAGAATTGGAAATCAGCTGGAGTCCATGAGATCAGAATTCTCTCTGAATTGGGCAGTACCAACTGCCATGAGAACTCTCACCAATCTAGTCAGAGAGACTCTTCCTCCTCTACTACATCAACCCTTCTGTGCCCAAGACAATTCTCTGAAAAAAATCCACTGTCAAAAGGCCCCATCCTACTAGAGAACATGGTGATCCTTCTTCAACCCATCCAGACACCTCTCCCCCTACAGATCCAAAACCTCATCAGAATTCCCCACCTCCACTTACTGAGCCCTCACCACCCCCAACTCCTGAGAAATCCCCACCATCACTCATGACCCTCACACCTCAAACTACGGAGTGGTCACCACCACCTACCTCTACACCTCAAAGCCAACCTGCTCCATTGCTAGTTCCCTCTCCTCATCCATCATCAAAACCAACTCCAACCCTCAGGCTCAATCTAAGATCAAACTTGAAGACATTTTGTGTGATGCTCCATTAGGTCCTCAAGCCTCCTCTTCAAGGCCGCCCAAATCCAAACAAAAAAGCCTGAAGCAAATGAACCTAATTACCCCCCCACTGTCTACCATTTATTCATTACCCAGGTGAAGAAATTCTCATAGAGTATATCAAAATTTGGAAATATCACCTGGCTCTTGGACTACCAGAACTGGACCTCAAGGACTAGCTATTTATAGTAGTGGATTTGAAAAAAAATGGACGGAAAAGAACTTCAACATTTTTTGGATACAATGAGAATTTGTCGTAGGACTAATGGCTTCAAAAAAATCTTGATGATGCCAGATCCTTCTTTAAAATCAATGATCACAGAGCCGAACAGGCAGACTTGCACTCAGCTGGATGAATGGTTTCAGCAACAAGCTCACATTCTCAATATGATTCTCTTGAATGGATGACAACCTTCTGTGATCGACTGCTCAACTTCAACAAACAAATGGTGGCTCTACCTTCCTCATCTCTTATTATCAGTATGAACACCTCTTAATTTTCGTGCTCATCCTGATTGTAACAACCCTGATAACCCGATCCTCGTCCCAACTGAGGGACCGATTTTCGCAATCGTTCGCCCAAGGATCCAGGGACCCAGAAGGCCTATAACACTAGTCTAATAGGATATGTAAAGGAATAAACATTGTAACGTTCCAACCATTCGGATCGTCTTGTGTGGGCATGGAGGCCAGTGTATGGCGATGACATGTGTATAGTAGGTGATTTCCGCAGGTTTTGAGGTTTTGCCAAAGCATTCTCTGCTTCTCGGTTGCTATCGCGGTCGTTTTGAGGGTCGCGATGAGATCGCGACAGGAGGCGTGTCGCGATATGATCGCGACAGTCCGTAGTGTCGCGTTCATAAAAACGCCATTTTAAGTGATGGGGTGTCGTCAGCGAATTAAGGCGACAGTCTTGAGCGGCGCGATTAGATCGCGGTCGTGTTGAGTGTCGCGTTCTTACCTGCGTTAAGTTTTTAAGTAACCTAGCAGAACAGAGCAGATGAAAGCTCTGTTCGGCCAGGGGGTTTTGAGGTGGGATTTGGGCGATTTGGCTTGCTAGAGCTCGGTTCGACGAGTTTCCACCGCGAGGACGTCGAGTGGAGCGAGGGGAACCTAGACGGGCTTCGTTCTTCGCGTTCTTCGCGGAAGGTAGGGAGATTTCTGAATTTTAATCCGTGGATTTACCGGGTGAAGTGGATAATGTGTTCTCCTGCTTTCCAAAACATAGATAGATGTGTAGGAGCACATTAAAGCATGAAAATGGACTGAAATATAAGTTTTAATGAGTTTGGGGTGACCCGGATGAGGGATTCCGGAACAGGGTTCGCACCTGCTATCGCGGTCGCTCTGAGAGCCGCGATAAGGTCGCGACACGCGAGCCGTCGCGTTCTGAAGGCGATCTATCGTGCCGCCGCGACAACAGCCGAGTGTGTGTCTTTTGAGCATAAATGTTGTGTAGAATTATCTGTTCAGCTCAGTTTAAGTTTATGGTAATAGAAAAAGGTGCATTGGCACTCTCTACGCTCGGGGAGTGTGTGGTGTGTGGTTTACTTGTTGTTCACTTGGTTTACGTGAAGGTTTCACGTGACTTGTACGTTGTGCACATGGTTTCTGTGTACGTGGTGTGTAGCTTGACGCTACCGTGGATACCTCATCAGTTGGGAGCCCCGGTTTTGTGTGAGCCAGGCACGTGAGTGCTCGGGGCTTGTCCCGGTACTGTGTACCGACGAGGTCTTGTCGTCTTCCTGGACACCCTCACTCTTGTGTTGAGTAGTACGTCCGGCTGAGGGAAAGACGGCAGTGGGACAGCGACTAGAGAGTTGGTTGTGTTGTCGCTTGTAGCGTGCTCGTAGTTGGGGGAGACGGACACCAGTAGACGTGCTGGACCCAGCTAGTCTGTTTTCCAGTGCCTCACTTTAGGGAGCTCAGGCAGAGTCCCTAAAGGTGTTAGGCATGGGCTGCGTGGGTGGTGTGTGACCTGCAGGTGTGGTGGTTTAGTGGACTCCACAGTTCTTGTACTTGTTTAGTGGAGCAGCAGCTGGACCTTTCGTCCGTGGCTGCGAGACTGAGAGGTGGTCTGTGTGTTTGTCCGGGGTCAGTAACTGGTGTCGCGAACCAGTTGACGTGGCTCGAGTGTGGCGTTTCTCTACAGTAGCTCGTACACTTGTTTGGTGTTGCCGTTTATTTAATACGATGATTCCTGTTTAAGCGGCAAATGGTAAGTTGTACTTACAGTTAATATCTTGCATGATATTATTATAATTGCTAGTGTAACATATCCTGCTTTACTATCTGGTTGGTTTGCTCGGTTTATAGGGAGTTCCTACTGAGCCAGTGACATGTGAGGCTCACCCCTAACTCCTACCAGGTGAGGGAGATCCGGAGATCTCGCGTCCGTCGTCCAGTGGAGGGTCTGTACCACAGCAGTGTAATTTACTTTTCTGTTGTTCACCTCGGGGTATGCCCCAGGTTCTGTTATAGTTTGGCTACAGTATGCTATGGTTATGTATATTTTGTAAATATTTGTGATTATCAGATTATGAATGTTTAAGTTAATCCTCTATATTTCTACGAACTAGTGGTTTGATATCCTTGCGAGGCTTCGGCCCGTTCGCGGGAGGCGGACTCGAATCAGGCTTGCTATCAGGTTAGCGGGTCTGATTATCGAGGACCGTCACAAACATCAACTACTAAACTAGAAGCACACGCAGAAGTAGAAATGAAAGAGCGAGAGTACTACGTATCGCTCTAGGTATAGTCCCAACACGCAACAATTACAAGTAAGCAAAGGGAAGAACATGGCCCTTAGGGGCATACCCTGAGGGTGAACTATAGCTGAAGGAAAAGGGGAGCCCACTGCTAGCTACGGGGACAACGACGACTACCGCCCCACCTCCTCCACTCGACATGCACCCGACCACTGCTGGGAAGTTTCACCTGGAAAAAAAGGGATGATCTTCACAATAGAAGCTCAGTAGGGACTACCAATCACCTAGAATCTAACAGACAGGATAAATAAATATAACAAAAGTAAATGACAATAGTTATATATATATATATATATATATATATATATATATTCTAGCATAGGAAAATGCGGAAGGAATGCTAAGCAACTAGAAACAATATGAGAAATGTAACACGGTCAGAAACTCCGTACGACCTGCAAGTCGTGACCTCTACACAGCTGTGAACACAGACAAAGGGAACCCTACCGGACATCGGACCACTGGCTAAGAAACCGAAGTGACACAACAGTCAGAAACCAGAGGACGTCGCTTCCAGATGGCGTGACTAATGACAACCCGACAAGAACGCATGCCCAAGGTGGCCGCGACAAGAAGCATGTCAAGACCGACCCTGCTAGCGTGACACTGTTGTGTCCAGTAGGTCCGTCGCAACATGAGGACGGGGCCACGGGACCAAGAGAGCTGGATCTTACATCCTTCCCCCCTTAAGAGATTTCGTCCTTGAAATCAAAGAAACTCGATTCCAAAAAAGGAAGGCTATAAGGCAAAACAACATACCAATCACTCAAGTAGGTATGGAAACTGCTCTTCATCTCATCCTCGTGCTTCCATGTGGCTCGCCACCAACGTGGTTCTCCCAAACAACTTTGACAAGCAGAATCTACTTCCTGCGCAACTGATGTACTCTAGTCCACAACTCTGACTGGTGCTCTGGTACTTACAAATCTGGTGGCAACCTCAATCTACGAGTAATCTAACAATGTGACAAATCTGCAACATACCTCCTCAGCTGCGAAATGTTAAAAACACTGTGCACTACTGCCAACTCTGCTTGAAGACACAACCTATATGTGACCTCGTCGATCTTCTCTAAGAAGGAAAAGGTCCAATATACCTCGTACTAAGATTTCCCCTCCTACCAAACCTCGTAACACCATTGGTCGGTGAGACCCTTAAGAACACAAGGTCACTACGTCGAAACTGCAACGGCCTCCTGCGAACATTTGCATAACTCTTCTAACCACTCTGCACTGTCTACAGTCTCTACTGACCAAATGATCGTATCTGCACACTGCTGCACCATCTCTTGCCCTAGGAGCTGCCTCTCACCCACCTCGAACCAGTGAAGCGGTGTCCTGCATGGCGACCATACAATGCCTCGTACGGTGCCATTCCAATGCAGAGTGATAACTATGATTATATGCAAACTCCACCATCAGAAGGTGCAAATCCCACATGCCCCCCAGTCCAAACAACACGCTCTCAACATGACCTCTAGTGTCTGAATAGTCCTCTGACTGGCCATCCATCTGCAGGTGGTACGCTAAACTCATCCTCAACTCTATGCCAATAGCTCTCTGCAAACTAACACAAACCCTAAAGTGAACCTTGGATCTCTATCGGAAACAATGGAACTAGGGTCTCGTGTAAGGAACAACTTGGTCCACGTACAATCTGGCAAGCTTGTCCACTGACCAAGACATCCTGACTAGAAGAAAGTGTGCTGCTTGGTCAACCTATCAAAAATCTGTTGGAAATCGATTTGGGGCATCACATGCGCAGCGGAACTAAAAACAAAAAATGATCCATCCATGTACTTGATCGGGCTATGATGTACGGTGCATGTAAACATACATAC